>CAJNIZ010016569.1:69345-83873 GCA_905231905.1 Symbiodinium pilosum
TGACCGTCAAGTAATTCAGATCTTTTACTATGTCCTTTTAAAGGATTTTGTTCAAATTCTACTACACTATAACCGTAAGGAATGAAGAACAATCCTATTTTTTCTAGGTCCAGTGGGGTTACAGCATATACCCCATGAGCCACATCAAGTACCCTCAGCCCTCAACCTTAGACCCCAAACCCCAAGTACCTGGTGCCTGAGGTGGCGGATCGGAGTCGAAGTCGAGTATCCCGGCTGCAGGGAGTTTGAGGATGTTAGGGGTTTAGGTCCCTTCAAGAGGGCTACATAGGGTTGAATAGCTTTATACAAGGTTTCAGAATTTTAGTTTTAGGGTTTTAGTGAACTTAGTGTTGAGCGGGGTCTGGGATTTGGGTTCTTAGTACCCTACACCACCGGTATCACAGCATCTTGGGGGTGTGAGGTAGTGCTCCTCAATCCATCGTAGATTGTGTGCTTGGAGGGATTTCGGGCTTTGGGAAATAAAATGTGTGGCTTGGAGATTCAAAGACACATTTGGGTTTTCATTTGGGTTCCAGGGGGATTTAGGGTCTAGGATAGGATGAGGGTAGGTTAAGGCATGACGCCTGTAATGTTCGGGCCTGATTAGTGCATTAGACCTCCCCAAACGAAAATGGAGCCCTCCATTGTGTAGGGGGGACTCGTCTTAAGCTGTCTTGATACGTTGAAAAGGCCCACACCATCCTAGACCTTGAGCCCAAAACCTGGGAGGTAGTAAGCAATAAGGGAAGATGCCACATGGGGGTTATCTAGGGAGTTTATTCCCTTATTCTCTACTAATCTCCAGCAAGAAACACATAAATCCCCAAACCCTATACCCCGCAAACCTTCTGTGACGCCAAACTTTAAGATAACAAAGAACCCTCTTACATATATCTTCACATGCTCCTTTAAACAAACACCACAGAGGTCACCGTTGAGTTTCAGGCGGATGGCTTATGCTGTGAGGGCCCCAACCTTGCTGAATCTCATGGGCTGCTTTGGGGGTCATTTGAAGAGATCATGGCTTAGGGAACTTTTGGGTGTAATTCGAGGGTCCACAAATATGCATGGTGTTAGGGGCCCTTTACAGGAGTTTTTTGTGGATGTAAAGGGTTTGGGGCTCAGGATTTAGAGCTACGGTTTCAGTGTGTACTTGGTTGAGGTGGGTGTGACGGTGTGAAGGAGTTAGAGGTTTAGGCCCCTAAACCCTAATCCCTAAACCCTACACCTTAAGCCGTGTTGCAAGCTGTTTTGGGGCTCCAGAACGTGGCTGATCGAGATCTTCGATAAGACATATAGCATACTGCTTAGGTGGACCCCCTACCCTGTAATAGTGATGTGATGGGGTGTAAGGTTTCCGGTTCAGGAATTTCGGGTTTAGGTTTTAGGTGGTATAATAGGAATATAAGAGGACCCTAATGTAATCCTGATTATCCCGTGAAGTCACTATTTATTACTGCGTGGGGGGTTCCACCTTAGCTAAGTTATAGCATGTTGCGGTTCATGGAGACCCCTGTTCTCTCCCTACAACCCCTTTTAATTTTGAAATGGACATTATTTTGTTGGAAGCTCCCACTGGGCCAGGGTAACTATAACCCAATCGTAATTTCTAGTAATAGCCCAACTAGGGACTGAGGTAGGGGGTGTCTGTTTACGGTTCTAGTTGCTTTATGCAAGTACTGGACCTCAAGCTCTAAGCCCCATGTCAATACCAGTCCCCACATAGCCTTCTAAACCTAAGTACCCCAGAAACTAGTATACTTGTTCCTTCTTATTTCGGGGTCTCCATCTTGAACCTGGACATTAGGAACACGGGTGCCCTTATTATCAAGCGGCTACTACTGGGAAACCTAGAAGCCCCTGCTTACATGTCCTGTTCAGTTTTAGTGCCCCTTTTCTTTTCCTTCAAATGTTGATTATAGGTGTCCACGACTTCTACGCATCGTCGAACCTTGCACCAGTGGCCGCCAACTGTAAAATGTTCTATGTATATACGGTGATATACAATGTATATGAATGTATTTGTTGTTTGGAATCCAAGCCCTAACCTAATAAGGGGATTTTGGTAACCCCAACCCCCAAAATTAGGACCCTATAACCATCATATGATAGTCATAGGGTCCTCATATTGGGGGTTGGGGTTACCAAAATCCCCTTATTATAACCCCTACACCCCAGGCCCTCAGCCTCCATCCAAAGCTTAACTTCGAAGTTAAACCAAAACGTATACACGGTTTAGGGTTTAGGGTTTAGGGAAGCCCTAAACCCCAAAGTAAACCCTAAGCCGTAAACGAACACCCCAAGAACTGAACCACAAAAAAAAAGTCCTGGCAAACCCTGAAACCTTCTCCACACGTACATATAACTTACATATCCCTACCTATCCCTACATAGCCTCTTTATCCCTAAGCCCTAAACCCTAAGCCCTAAACCCTCTACCCTAAACCCTATCCCAATATAGCCTAACAATCTCCCTCTACAGGGACCCCAAACCCGAGGCCGCAAGGACGTGCCCTGCAGCTGCCGATTCCTTCGGAGCGAGGACGAGATCGAAGAGGCGGTCTTAAGGATGTTGGGATAAGGGTTTAGGGGTTTAAGGGCTTAAGGGTTTAGGGTTTAGGGTTGAGGGCGTAGGGTTTAGGGTTTAGGGTTGAGGGTTTAGGGTTCAGGGTTTAGGGTTTAGGGTTTAGGGGTTTCGGGTTTCAGGATGAAGGCTATCTTGTATGGTCGTACCATGAAATGTAGGGTAGAGTAAGATGAAATGTAGGGTAGTGTAATCGTACTAGGGGAATGTATAGGGGTTATGAAGGGTCTAGGCTTTAGGGAGATTACCCCAACGATGGACAACCAAATGGACAAGAAAGTGGGAAACAAACTTGAAGCTGATTTCATATAATCAGGGTTTTACAGGAATTCGCCCTCGTACTAGTAGTCCGCACCCCAAACCCCTCATATGAAACGTACAATGTCCCTGGTTGGAGAATGTTTAATATTGGGGGTGGTGGGGTGGGTGTTTAATATTCGTATTTTGCATTTTATTGTACTGAACCCTTACGTCTTTTTGAGGTGGTGATAAGCATATGTGGCACTTAAAGTGTAGGGTTTGGGGCTAGTGCTAGAGGCGCATTGTTTGGGCTAGAGTTTGGGGCCAAGGATTTTGGAGATTCGCGGTTGTGCGGGTTTGGGGTTTAGGGTGTTGGGTTTGGGCTTCAGGGTTTGTGCTTTAGACAGGTTCAGAGAAGCAGGGGTTTAGGTTTCAAGGTTTGCAGCTGACGGATTAATGTCGGGTACTGATTCTCCATCAACCCAAAAGGGTCCCTCATGAGTGGGGGGGGGGGTCCCCATAGTTCACCAGGAGAAGGGTTTCCGGAGCTCGGAATATGCTGTGAATTAAATTCAGTAGGCGAGGGTTTCCTCCGGAGCTCAGAGCTTTTTGTCATTAAATTCAAGAGGAGGAGGGTGTCCAGCGCCTGGAATCTATTTTAAAGTACATTCATTAGGAGAGATGTTGGGGAGCTCCGTCGCCGTTTTGCATTAAATTCAACTTCGAATCCTTATAAACATATGTAATGAGGCAGGTAGCTTGAGTACAAGGGTGGGCCACTGTTCATTGCACGAAGATCCCTCATAGCCACTAGTACAGGGTGGGTGGTCCTCCTAAGTTATAGGGGTCAGGATTTCGGATTTAGGGTTAAACCCTAAACCCTAAAGTTTAGGGTTTCGGTTTGATTTCTTCCCAGGCTCTCTGATGTCGACAGAAAAAATCGGGGTGTGAAGCCCGAACCCCATCTACCCCCATACAACACCATTCTAGAAGCCCTATATTACTAGGTACCACAGTAGTGCCCCTTTTCGCTTTTTATTTTGGGGGTCTCCTTACTAAAACTGGATAGTAGGAAAAAGTGTACCCTTATCACCTAGGGTTTACTGGGGAACCTAGATTATGACCTTGGTGATGGCGTTATGGCTGCCCTGGGCCTCCAAATAATGGCAAAGAATCCTACATGACCTTAATATACCAGAACTCCCACGGAGTAGAGTACTTAAGGTCGCGCAGGATCCCTAAACCCTAAATCCTAAACCCTAAATCTTTAACCCCTATAAACCCTAAACCCTAAATCCCTAATCCTTATAAACCCTAAACCCTACATCCCTAATCCCTATAAACCCTAAATCCTAAACCCTTGGCACCCACCGTCGGAGTCAGGATCCGGACATGTTCTTCGATGGCTGCCTCAACCTCCTCCAGGCGCAGGAGTCTAGGGGCTTAGGATTTAGGGGTTTAGGGTTTAGGGTTTAGGGCTTAGGATTTAGGGCTCCTTCAGAGGGAGTATGTGGGGAGAAAAGATCTAGGATTCGGATTTAGGGTTTAGGGTTTAGGGGCCCTAACCCTAAACCTGAAACCCTAAAACCTGCAACCCTAAACCCTAAACCCTAAAACGTGAAACCCTAAACCACCCTAAGCCCTAAACCCTAAACCCTAAATTTCAATTCTTAGGGTTTTGGGGCGTCAGGGCTGAGGGCTCGGGATGCAGAACGTTGGGTTCAGGGTTTAGGATTCCAGGCTTACCTTCAGGATCCCTGCATCTCAAGATCACTGGATTAGGGTTTAGGGGTTAGGGTTCAGGGGTTAGGGGCTAGGGTTTATGGTTTAGGGTTTAAGGTTTTAGGGTTTAGGGTTTAGGTTAGGTCAATCCCCCTCTGGTAGTAATGGTCCCTTAATTCGAAGTTGATAGCGCTTTAATTTACCTGCAATAGTCCTTTGTGGTACCCATTACTGGGCGCGGGGACTGACCCAAGGTTTAGGGCTTAAAAGGGTTTAGGGTTTAGGATGGTTTAGGGTTTAGCTTTCATGGTCCTGAATAGCTTTCATTAAGGGGCAACCTAGGGGGCAATATACGCCGGGTGGTAGGGAGCCCGTGAATGTGTACTACGTACACATATATCCGGCTTCCTCAGGATTATGTAAAAAATATCATCGGAGTTAGGAAGTCTAATGAGATTTCAGTTTTGAGACAGACCCAGGTTTTAGCATTCTCTTGCCTCAATAGAGACTGTGGATTAAGCACCCTAGAACATTCACCAAACAAATTCCCCAACCTAGCGCAAAATGACGGTCGCAGGGGAGCTTCCCGAAAACCCGTATACCCTCAACCCTAAACTCTAAACCCTGAGCCCTACATAAATCCCTATAGAACCCCTATATCCCTCTTTAAAAGGATGGACCTATATGATTCTGCTGGGGTCTGCCCCAGATATCCCTAGGGTCCGCTATGCAACCCTCATTTAACCTAGGGCTTCCAATTACCTGAATAGTGGGCTACTGGGGTTTAGGGTTTAGGGCTTCCCATTCTTTAGGTATCTGGAGCCCTCATTTAAGATACCTCTGCGCATGTCACAGGGAGCAACGGCGACGCCGAAACCACCACCTCAGGCGGGCAGAAATTCCTTGGTGCTTATAATCCACTCCTCGAGGACCCCCCCACCCCTAATAATGAAGCCAATATAGTCCATCATAGATTGAGGGGAACAGGTGTCATGAGGGGCATGTTTTCTACGGGAGAAGGTTCATGGGACAAAAACATGAGAACTGCTATCTGATTGGGGTTCAGAGTTCATGGTGCTAGGTAGGGAATCCATGCCCGCATTCAAAGCAAAACGACAAGTAGAGGGGTCTTCCTAAATTACACCCTGAACGCTAAACCCTAGAACCTAAACCCCCCAAAACCCTGAACCTGAACCTCCTAAAAACCCCTTAGCCCCCAAACCCAAAACCACTGAACCCTAAACCCCTAAACCCCTAAACCCCTAAACGCTAGGGTTACCATGTTTGGTTCAGAGTTGGCAGCCCTAAAGCCTTGCAGCGCCCAGCCGACAGGGCTTTGGGTTTTAGGGTTTTAGGGTCTTAGGGTTTTGGGCTTAGGTTTGAGGATTTCGAGTTTAGGGTTTGGGATCCCAAACATGGAGCTTCAGCATGCCTCTTTCAAAGGGGCAGTAGTCTTTGTGGGGCCCTGCTGGGGTTCCAGGTTAGTAACTTAGCATGGAAGAGGGCAAAGCTTGCAATGGGAGACTCCCAGCAGGCGGATTCGAAATTCGTGGCTGGAATGCCAATGTCGAGCAGGTTCGACATTGTTTGGATTTAGGGTTTAGGGTTGGGGACCCTAAACCCTAAACCCCTTCGTGAGGCTTGCTTCAAAGTGCCAAGCCCATACCCAATAATCCTTACGTAGTTGGAATCCCCAAGCTTGAATACAAAACCCTATTTTACGTACTTTCCATGTCATGTTCCATCTTCTTGTCCACTTGACTTTCAAAAGTTGGGGTAAAACCCCTGAACCCTAAACCTCATATAATCCCTATACAAATCCTGTCCTGCCTACATAAGAACCCTACATAACCCCTATATAACCCCTACCAATTTAGTCCCAGGTCCAGCATTTAATCTTAGCTGGCTTGAATGCCTGATCAGGTGTTCACTGTGTCCTGCCCGCGCTGCGGCAATGAAAATGCAAAGCAGACAGCGCCTTCGCGGAAATGGGCTTATGTGTTTCCACAAGATAGGGGTCCCTGCAGGGGGATATATAGGGGTTATATAGGGATATATGGGGGTTATATAGGCATATATAGGGGTTATATAGAGAGATACATAGGGATATGCAGGGTTTAGGAGTTTCCAGAAGATAGGTTTTTTTGCTGGGGGCGACCTACCACACGACTCACAGTGTTTTGGGGTCTATATTAGATCAACCCCCATGTTTTGAGAGGGCTCTGTACAGTCGTCTATACTTTTGCTATTCGGGTAGTTCCAGCTAAGAAGGTATTTCACTCTGTCAATATGCGCCTTATTTGGCGACCATTAAGGGTGGACATGGGGCTCCGACAAAGGCAGCAGAGTTACTGAAGTACGGTTTAATTAAAGGTTTAGGGAAGTAACGGAGCTGTTGATGTAGCTTCCCAGAATACAGACCATGGTTATGGCGCTTCCTCAACTGGGACCCCAACAACTCACAACACCAAATGGCCTCTCAATATCGGATGCCCCTCATGCTCCCCCGGCAAACTTGTAATCCTTTTGTTGAGGTACTGGCAACATCCTAGACTCGCGAACCCCGATAATGAACATCGTTGTGAGAAACTCCAATGTGCCCGATATTTCAAAAGGTTCCCAGGGTTATGCGACTCTTTCATGTAAGACATAGGATCTGCATGAGGTAGAGTCAAAGAGCTTGCAACATAGGGTTTATACAGGGTGTTGGGTTTGTCTAGGGTTTATAGTCCTCCTTAAGTAGACAGAACATGGCTTTGGGTATATTATGTTGGGTATATTATGATAAGATCCCCATATACACCATATTCTATCTACTTCAGGGGGAGTATATGCATAGTGGCAAGCGTTGTTTGTGCAGATCTCTCTGAGCCATGATTCCGTCCCACTGCTATTTTGGATTCAGGAGCTTCTCCAAAACATTCTAAGATGCCCCCCCTAATATGACCCTATGATATAACCCTACTATAACCCTAGTATAACCCTAATATAACCCTTACATAGCTACCCTAACATAGCCCGATATTAAGCCCCTCTTTACAAAAGCCCTCATGGAAGCAATCACCTCATGCTTCCTGGAATCAGAATCCGGAAGGGCACCTCTATGTTGCCTGAACCCTCAACCTTGTGCAGTACTGTATCTTATATTCACTACGATGAACCACGCTGGTGATTCGCAAAAGGCATACCTACCTAAAACCTCAATCCGAGATCACTCCAGGCTTCCGTTTATTTTTCTCATTTCCTGTTCCTTCCCCTTTGAGTCTACATTCGCTTTATCCCTAAATTCTAGGGACCTTTATAGAAATACAGAACCCCATTCCGGCCTGCATAAACCCCATGTAGCCCTATATAAAGCTACAGATCGTTCTAATCTAACCCCTTCCAGTGCTTCAAGTTGGAGAGAGCATCAGCTCAGGTTCTTCGAGTTAGGTTCCCAGGTCCCAGAGTTGAGGGCTCAGTAAAAAGGGTTTAGGGTTTGGGGTTTAGGGTCATGGGACGTAGTTAGGAAGAGACTAGAAAACGGAAAATACTGTGGGTTGCTTGTTTAGGGTTTAGGGTACAGAAGTAGGTGACGAATGGGGATACAACGGCCTCATCCGCGTCATATAAGCATGCTTATTAAGTCCTCGGAACTTCAATTTTCTGTTCTATTACAATATAACCCCTAATACAAACCCAATATTATGGTAGTTTCCATTTGTATGTTCAGGTAAGAGGTTAATCAAGGGACCCGCGTCTTGAGAAAACGTTTGGGTGTTGACCGGATACAACCCCGAACCCGAAACCCTAAACCCCCACCCCAACTTAGGTATGCAGAAAACGGAAGCTTGTTAGAAGGCTCCAGGTGGAGTTTCGAGCTTAAGAACTTATATCAACCTTTAAGTTTGGTTCCAATCCCACCTAACAGCGCTTAAGTCTCCAAAACCATAAACCCACGCGGCCCCATTTAGGCACCGTAGACCCTACAAATCCTAAACCAGTTAAGACTCCTCAAAATGCTGGAGGAAGGCGCTACGCATGTGAAGTGCCCAAAGTGTGGCAAGCGATGCATACTCGGCAGCAGTTAAGAAACTGATGATAGGGTTTAGGGTTTCGGGGTTTTGGCTACTCTGCCCCTATGAGAAGGGTCCTATAGCTAGCATATGTTCCTCATTGGGTGCTCATTTTTAAACCCTCAGTTTCGGTATCATTTTCCATTTCATTCACCATTACCAAAATCCACTTACTACGCGCATTTGCAGTTTTCTGGATGCTAGCTGCTTTCCTGGGCAGGTTGCAAAGCGTTGAGAAGCAGGGGAAGGGAAGGGTTGAGTTTGGAGCTTGGGCACCGGGAGTAGGGTATGGAGAATGGCGGAAATTTCCCATCCCTTCCTGCAGGCATGCAAGGAGATGAGCGATGCAGCTTCATAAGTCTCTGTCCCAGCTCGGGTAGATCAGATTGCCCATGAGCGGATGTACACGTACTAGGGAAATTGAAGGATTTGTAGGGCATGTAGTACAGATTACTGGGCCAAAGAATTACGTTTCAGAAATCTTGATGTATGCCCTTAAGATACTTTTGCTCTTCTTCTGCACATCATGCATATGGCGATGTATCAATATTCGAGCAATAGTGCACTGTCCTTCACACTTCGCCCAAACTCCAGGCGCCCACCGGTCAGACTTCCTAGAAGACGCCACCATACCGTGAAAATGGATGCAATTCCTGCGTAATCCCCATGCCACCCCCTACATCCCTGTGGGTTTGGGGTTATATTAGAGATAGTTGAAAAGAGAATGGAAGCTACTACAGTCTGTTGGGGTCACATAGGGACAATGGAAAAGAGAATGGAAGCTATTACAGTATATTGGGGTTACATAGGGAGAATGGAAAAGAGAATGGAAGCTACTATAGTATATTGGGGTTATATAGGGAGAATGGAAAAGAGAATGGAAGGTACCACATATACCCCTCTTGAGTGTAGTCCTTAGAACGAGTCCCAATGCTCGGGATTTCAGTGTTTGCCATGTGGCGTCCCTTCAAAGGCCTTATAAACTAAATTACAGGGATCATTTGGGAGTTGCTAGGAATTCCACAGGTTGTCCGTGGGATGCATCTAGGGTTCATGCAAGGGTTTCTCAATTTTGTTTGCATCTTCTTTGACGGCTATAGCAGTTCCTGGACGAGGATGCAACTTTCAGCTGTTTTTTTTCAATATCAGTGTGTCATTGTCAAGGTACCCCAGTAGTACCCTTTTTCCCTTTTTATGTGGGGGGTCTCCTTATTAAGGCTGAATAGTAGGAAAAAGGGTGCACTTCTTATGTAGGGTTTACTGGAGAACCTAGTTATTGGAGATGTCTGGCGTTATTCCTCAGTCATGCCATGGCTTATAGGGGCTGACGCTCCAAGCAAAGTTATTCAATGATCTTCATTGCTTCAGCGACGTACTAACAGTAAACCCTACAAATCAAACCCCGCTATTCAGCCCAAGCGATGAAGGCATCAAGTGCAAGGGGCTGTGGATCAATGAGACGCTCAGCCGCCTTTGTGTATGTGTGGGCGTGAGGGGTTTAAGGTTTTAGGGTATAGGGTATTAGGGTGTAGGGCTTAGTTTTGAGGATCCCGCATCGAAACCTGGTGCATGTCTTGGCTTGGGGCATCGTTGGTGAGATTCGTAATCCTACGAGACCTCACGATACCTAAGTCCCATAGCCTCCTGGGTACAAGATACTAAAGGTTCTGCAGGAATTGTAGGGGTTAAGCCTGACTGAGGAAGTACGAGTTTCTTCTCTGCAGTAAAAGTAATAATAGTACTAGTAGTAGTAATAATAACCTTAATAGCAATAGCAATAGTCGTAATAATCGTCCTAGTAGTACGACTTATAAATTCTCAATGTAGAATGTGCTCAGCACCATGCAAATTTCTCAACTCCATCACAGGCAGGTAGCTTTCAAGGCTAAAAGGGGACTGTAGAAGCCCCTTTCACAGGTTAGGAAAGTCCGTGGCAAAGCTTGACCCCAAACCCTAAACCCTTGCAAAAGGGGACTTTAAGGTCTGATCTTGGTGTGTGGGCATCTTTTGATAGTTTCTACTGCTGCAGCAGCTACAGTAAAGACTGTAGTACCCACTCCTACACTTTTTCTTAAACCCCCATGATTCGGCCTCTACAGTGTTTGCACGAAAAAGCAATGAATGCTGCTACTCCTCCTTCGGCTGCTGTGGCTATGACGCCTGCTCCCACCCTTCCATGGCCAGAACCATGGCTTCTTGTTCCTTGTCATAATAGCAGTAACTGCAGTAGTGATAGCAAAATCGATGGAATGGCAATGTTAACAGTAGAAACTTGGTAACACAAGCCGCGCCTGAATTAACCATGAAACTGAATAGTATGCTCTGATTATTCGTGCGAAGCCCGAAGCCCTAAACTCTAGGATCCCCAAAGGTACCCCTGTTTTGATCGCACACGGCGGAGGTCTTGTTATGCATTCCGTTCTGTGGAGATGGAGGGTTTAGGGTTTAGGGAAGGATTGAGGCTTGAAGGTTTCAAGAAGTTGGGGCCCTCTTTTTTCTTGGGCTGGTTAAAACAAGAAATCTGGCGTATTGGGGTCTGCATTGAGGCCCTGATTTCCATTTCAAGGGTAATTAGAGTTTAGGGCTTAGGGCTTGGGTTTAGGGTGTAGGGGTGCAAGAAAGAGCTACTGCTTCTGACCCTAAACCCCGGCTTTGTCTATGTAGGTGGCCCAGTTTCCCTAGGGTTTAGGGTTTAGGGTTTAGGGTCCAGGGTTGAGGGTTTAGGGTTTAGGGTAGGCCCTAGTTTCAAGCAGGTTGGGGGCCAGGATGCTGTCAAGGTGGATTTGCTGTTCCAGCATGAATGGCTATCATGCTGCTGAACAGCACAATAAAGCTGTTGAATCTATGGACGGCTTCTTTTACTTTATCTATGAGAACAGTTACTTTGTGAAGTTCATGTGCTAGCCCAGGAATCACGATTGCAGCTTTGTGGCGGCATGGAATCAGATGAAAAACGCCCCTCGGCTTGAACCGTGTCTCAAAAAGTCAGCCCTTGCAGGCCATCATCTTCAACAGCTCCAAATTGATTGAAACAACGTAATTTCCTGGGATTCCTTGGCCCTAGACCCTAGACCCTCATGGAGCACAACGCTAGGGGTCGAACTTTGGAACCCTGAAACCCATTATATAACCCCACTATAACCCTAATATGACCCTAATATAATATAACCATAATACCACCCCAATATAACCCCAATATGACCTCAATATTTGACATCAGGCTTAGTAGGGCCCGATGAAGTGGACAGCTTAACCAGCACATGGCTTCAAAAAATGGGACCCCATTTGGGTGGATGTCAAAATTATGATCCCTTTTTGGGTACCCTGAATAGTAGGTGCCGTATTATAATAGGGTACCCAACAAGGGACCATAGTTTTGACAACCACCCGTTTTAACCCTATAAAGCCTGAACTCTTAACCGCGCCGCCTTTTTATCAAACCGCCCATGTCTTGCTGAAAGACTTCAGCCTTCTTGGAATCTCCACTGGGGCTCAGGGTTTGCCATCTTTGCATTGATGTGAATAATGCTGCAAGTTGCGAGGACCATAAGGTGTAGGACTAAGAGGCTTTGCATTCCCTCCCCGATGGCCACTCCGGGGTGGCTAATAACATCTAGGGAACGGCATGTTCAAGTGGCGCTGGGCCCTAACCTTCTCTATGAAGGACCCGTACCTCAGCAATCGGCATATTCTTCCTCGGGCACCCCTCCCAAACAAAAATTCCGCATCGTTCTGTTTTTTGGGCCCCAATACCCAGCGCATTGCGCTGAGTTTACGACATTCAGTTTGTGTCGGGAAGCGCGTAGTGAGATCAACATACAAACATCACTGGGTTGTGGAACAGCTCTGGTATTGTTTGTTTTTTACGGCTTGGTTGAGTGAGGGGTCGTATTTGCCAACCATAAATCTCCAACCCTAAACTAAACTCTGAAACGTGGCTCAACAGCTGCTGGCATTTTTCTAATCCATGGAGCCTCTGCAGTTTTTTGGGCGCCAAGATGGGCTCCAAGGCAAACACACAAAGCGCGGAAAGTAGCGCGAGACCCACACTTCAAGGTTTGGTAGAGCCGTAAAGCTAAGAAGTCCCCAGATTGCGCAGTCCACACAGCCCTTCCTGATCCCATACCTCCACCCTACCGCAATCCCTCAAACCTGTGCGCCGCAAACCCTCAGCTCTCACGGGACCCCTACCCTACCCCAGACTCTGCACCCTGAACGTCACAAAATCCAATCCTTCAAGTCGAAGCACCACCATCCCCAGCCCAATCTACTAAACCTTATATCCCTATACATCCCCGCTTATCCAAAACGCCTAGTTGCTGTTTCAGGGCCACTTCGGCGAGTACCTGAAAGCACGCGTGCGTGTAGAGAAGGATGCTTGAGCAAGCCAAAACCTAAATCCTGAACCGTAAACCGCCTAAAGCCGCAAAGTTTAGGGTTCAGGGTTATTGGTTAGGGTTGAGGGTTCTGAAATGAGCTATAGTCTAAACTCCTGAAAGGGGTTATACAGGGGTTGTATGGGGTCTATTAAGGGGTTTATGAGTTACCAAGGAGTTTAGGCTTTGTTTCATGTGGCTAGGTATGGTCTAGGTTCTGAAAAAGCTCAGCGTTCAGGCTTGGTGTGTAAGGTTTAGGCTTAGGGGTTAAAGCCCCCAGATAGTATACAGGGCTGCCATTCTTGAACTAGTCGTGTGAGGGTTTAGGATTTGGGGGATGAGCGTGGACGGTGTCAACGCCCGTAGCGCATTCCGGCTTTGAGTTTAGCAGTTTAGCCATGCTTGTTGGGGGTTTAGGAATTCGGGGGCAGCTTAAACCCTACATCTTTTTGGGTCCAGGGAGTCACTGGGAAGGATCGCAGGTGACGGGGCGTCGCTGTGGTTTACACACACTGTAAGCTTCTAATGATCCCTACTCTAGGCTTCTGGCATAGGGCAATGTGTGGGGGCTCATGGAGGCCTCTGCAGAAGTTCTACCATACCCTAGGGGTCCAAGTACTTGATAGTACCATGATCATATTATTCCCCTGCTATGATTACCAGTGCCAAAACCTTAAACCCTAAACAATCTCAAATACAAGAAGATGAGGTACTTGCAGCCTCAGGGATGGGTCAAAGTTATAGTTTCACCCTAAACCCATTTAGGGTTATAGTGGGGTTATAATGGGGTTATTATTGGGATTTTATTGGGGTTATAATGGGGTAATATTAGGGTTATAATGGGGATAGGGTTAAGGGTTTAGGGGTTTAGGGTTTAGGCTTACGGATTTGGGGTTTAGGGCCCATGCCAAACTGTAGGAGCTCGGCGACACAAAGGGCGAAACCTTCTCGATTTGCCCGAAGTGTCTCCAAGGCAGTGCCATGGGGAGTGGTATGGAAAAGTAGACAATATCAATGTAACTCCTATAGAATCCCTATAATCCCTGTAGTTTCCACTTTCTTTTCCATTTATCCCAATATAGCCCCAATATTGCCCTAAACCCTTAACCCTAAAGGTAGGGTTTAGTGTCCAATGTTTGGGGTAAGTAGGAGTTCAGGTTTTACCTAGACCCTCCAATGTAGTACCTTTTTGGTAGTCCTAATAAGAATCATAACCAAAAAACCATACCAAACCCAAAAAGGAACTACATCGGAGGGTCTAGGTAGGCTTCAGGGGTGGAAAGATTCAAAAAGAGGGATATGACCAAGGCCTCTTCCGTGAGGATCTGCTTGTACCCAATGGTTTTTGTATTTAGGGTTCACAAGGGCTTAGGGTTGAGGGTTTGGGGTTTAGGGTTTAGGCTTTAGGCTTTAGGGTTTAGGGATTAGGGTTCAGGGTTTGGGGCTTAGGGCTTAGGGTTTAGGGGTTTTGGGTTTAGGCTTTAGGGTCTAGGGTTTGGGGTTTGGGGTTTAGGGTTTAGAGTTTGGGGTTTAGGGTTTAGGGCAGGTCTC
>CAJNIZ010016580.1:0-36323 GCA_905231905.1 Symbiodinium pilosum
AACCCAAGGTCCGAACGCTGGCCCCGAACATTTTCCCTACCAGTTTCCTGGGTCCTACTTGCGCGTCCCTAGTTGGACTTCTAGGGTTTTATTGTGTATGTATTAGGCATATGACTGTATCCATATACCTACCTTAAATACCTGTATATCTATAATTACATGTTCCTACAGTGGGAAGCCCGGCCAGCCGAGGCGGGCGCGCGCTAGCGTTTACAATTATTTATATACTTGGATCCCTAGGGCAAGGATGGTCTGGAGATGACTTTGAGACGTGCGCAGATGTGGGTCCTGCACTGGGATGACACACGGATGAGGGGCGGGCATCACGTGGGTTTGTCAAGCTGGCCTTTGGTTAGCTAGGAATCAAGGAATGGATCCTTTCATAGTCCCTATATAGCCGACATTGACATAGTTTCCATTTTCTTTTCCATCCCTTCTAAACCCTAAGCCCTCAAACCTATATGCCCCACTTATAGTAGTTTTTATTTTCCTTTCCATTCCGTCATTCCCAGCAACCAAAGGCCAGCAAGAAGATACTAAGATGTCCTAATAAGTGTTTCGCGCGTCCTCGTTGCGGGGGTCCGGAAACAGCGTATGATTCTACGGTATAGGGTTTTAGGGTTTAGGGTGAAAGGGTTTAAGGGTTCAAGATTTTATCATAGGTTTCCTTGCTACCCCCCTCTCGACCACACCCCCTAGGTTCCCCCGCAATTAACCTTGCTTAATTATCCTCAAACAACCTTAATTAAGAGGGGAACCTAGGGGGGTAGTATAGAGGGGGGTAGTAGCGGAATCCACGGGTTTAGGAACGCCTCGAACCCTGATTGCTTAGCCACAAATTGTCCCTCTGCCCCTACATCATAGACTCTCCAAGCCATGTATCCTCTATGCCTGATGGGCAAGGTATGCCGCATGGGCTTTAAACTACGAGTGGGCAGGCTACCCTGCATGCTCTCTAAAGATAATTAAAACAGCAATGCTAAATCCCAACACGCTTGAAAGGCCACGCTTGAAGGTTTTACTTGGGGATCAGGGGTACTTAGTAAGTAGACCCGAGCCACTATGAGCCATGCAATATAACCCTAGTTGTCCCAGTTGCTAGCCTACTCACTGAGGCCCGGTGGCCCTGTACCCTGGACGCTAAACCTTGAACCTAAACCCTGAACACTACATGAGCTGTAGTCTAAACTCCTTAAACGGGGGTTGTATAGTGGCTTATACACGGGACTATAATGATGGGGGTTATTAAGGGCGATATTGGGAGCTTAGACTGTAGCTCATATAGTCGCATAGTAATTTCCATGTTCTCTTCCATCTTTCCAAGTCCCCCATAGGTTTCAGCATTATTTCCTAGTTCGTCACCTGACTAGGCCGCGGCCGCTTAATCCCAAGACCGTCAAAAACACTAAGGCTCAGGGTTTTGGGTGAGAGTGCAGGCTACCGGGGCTTCGGGTTTAAGGGTTTCGGGTTTATAGCTCCAGTGTTTAGTGGTGTGGGGATATAGGGGTCTAGGGCAGCAACATGATAGGTACGCCGAAGTCATACTTGCGGATAGTACATCACTTGAGCTATAGTCTAAACTCCTAGTATCCCCCTTAATATACCCTATAGTAGTCCCCTATATAATCCCCCTTTAAGGAGTTTAGACTATGGCTCATTTCATCTCAAGTCTAGCCTAAAGTTCTTATCGTGAGAAATTGACCTCGCACACTAACCATTTGAGGGGAGTGTTTCTCTCAACCATGCACTCACGAGTTATGAAAGCTACACGCCAAAACCTTCAATACCCCTAAGGCCTAAATCCTAAACCCTAAATCCGAAATCTACATCCTAGACTTTGACCCGTAGAGCCTACACCCTAAACCTTCATCCTGAAACCCCGAATCCTAAACCCTATTGTTATATGAGCTATAGCCTACACTCCTTGAAGGGGATTATGGGGTATTACAGGCGCTATTAAGGGGGATTCTAGGAGTGTAGACCATGGCTTCTATCAGGATATAAAACCCAAATCCGAACTCATTCTAAACAAAATCAAACTAAGGTCCCTGCAGTAAGCCCTGCAGCCGCAGCCCTAAAACCCTAAATCCCTGATTGCAGGGTCGAGGGTTCAGGGAACCTTAACGCAAAAAAAAAAAAACTGAACTCTAAACCCTGATGCCTTCAACCCTTAAACCCTACCCCCCAAGCGCCCTGAACCCTAAACCCCAAGTGCCCTTAACCCCAAACCAACCCCATACCCCAAGTACCCTACGGCGCCTGCTCCTGCATTTTGCTCCGGCGCTTCCGGGCCTCGGTGGTCTGGGCCCGCTGCAGGGCCGGCCGGGCCTGCAGGGAGTTAAGGGGTTTGGGGTTTAAGGGTTTAAGGGTTTGAGGGTTTAAGGGTTTAGGGGTTTAGGGGGTTTAGGATTTAGGGCTTTGGGGTTTAGGGTTGAAAGGGTTAAGGGGTTTCAGGCTTTGTCTGTTTAGGGGTTTAAGGGTTCAGGAGTTAGTGGTTTGGAGTCTAAGGGTTTAGGGGTTTAAGGGTTTAGGGGTTTAGGGTTTAGGGTTTAGGGGTTAAGGATTTAGAGGTTTGGGGTTTAAGGGTTTAAGGGTTTAGGGTTTAGGGGTTTGGGGTTTAAGGGTTTAAGGGTTTCGGGGTTTAAGGGTTTAGGGGTTTAGGATTTAGAGGTTTGGGGTTTAAGGGTTTAGGGTTTAGGGGTTTGGGGTTTAAGGGTTTAAGGGTTTCGGGGTTTAAGGGTTTGGGGTTTAAGTGTTTAAGGGTTTCGGGGTTTAAGGGTTTGGGGGTTTAGAGCTTAAGGGTTTAGGGTTCAAGGGTTTAGGGTTTAAGGGTTTAGGATTTAAGGGTTTTAGGGTTTCAGGGTTTTAGGGTTTAAGAGTTTAAGGGTTTAGGGTTCAAGGGTTTAGGGTTTGTGGGTGCAGGGGTTTAAGGGTTTGGGGTTTAAGGGTTTAGGGTTTCAGGGGCTTAGGGTGTTGTGGGGTTTAAGAGTTTGAGGGTTAAGGGGGCCTCTGATAACTGCCATACACTGTAGTCCCCTTAAGTGGATAGAATATGGTGTATTGGTCAATTCCATGTTCTATCTACATCACGGGGACTGTACCTCGACAACATGCCAAGCAACCTGTCCAGCTCTTCCTGCATTGTGGCCAAGAACCTCGCGCGCGTGTAGTGGCGCCAACCACCTGCAAGGTTGTGGGTGCGTTCGTGCGGGTCCTCGATGACCCACACATTGGGAGCGCATGACCTTCACACTTTGACACTCATGGCCCTCAGTGTCGAAGTGCGAGCGCTGGACGCCAATCCTCTTGCGAGGTTGCGTGCTTCAATAGTGTCTTCCAAAGACCATTGCTCTTCTCGAATGTGGGCCTGAAGGTTTAGGGGTATAAGGGTTTAGGATTTAGAGGTTTAGGGTTTAGAGTTTAAGGGTTTAGGGTTTATATAGGGATATTATCGGGGTTATATAATATTGGGACAATGGAAAAGAAAACAGAAACTACTATTTAGGATTTAGGGTTCAGGGTTTCGGGTTTAGCCTTAGGTATCCTTCTTGAAACGAGACTTTTTGAGGGGTTGTAGTTTAGGGTTTGGGAGTTTAGGGCTTAAGGTATATATAGAGTCTGGAGTTGCAGGGGTGGATAGGTTTAGGGTTTAGGGCTAAGGATTCAGGGTTGCGTTTCCATTGGGAGCTAGGGAATCCCTTGACATATAAGAAGGGACTACCAGGCTTATACAAGCCGATGCCTGCAAGACAAGTGTAGTGTGTCGGGGTATACAAATGGCTCAAGGTTTATGGTTTGGGTAAAGGTCTACATAGTTAGAAAGAAGAATAATGTACACTGGAATCATATCATGGGCGGGGCGGGGGGGGTGGTGCAAGGATGATGATATGTAGGGGCATAAATGATCAGAACAGGATGCTGGGGTATATTATGTTAAAATTCTAAAAAGGGTTATGATCACAGCGCGGACATAGTCTCGGTACCCATTCAGGCTTCTACAGTATGTGATTGTACCAACATCGGCAATAATTAGGAGGGTTCGGGTGTAATGTTCAAGGTTCATGCTTCAGGACTTGGGTTTAGGGTGCACGCCTCAGGGATTTGGGAAACCCTAAACCACAAACCGCAAAAGGAGGGGGGTTAGCAGGAGTGGTCCAGCAGCAGTGGGTTTACCCGGAATCCCCAAGCCGAAGACTTGAGCAGACAAAAGTGGAGGTGGTATCGGGTTTAAGGTGTAGGGCTTGGGAAACCCTTGAAACCCTCAGAGTGGTTTCAAGCATAGGGCCCTCCTTGGCAGTCGAGAGCAACTATGAAAAAGATAAAACTTACGAATAGACAGGTGGCATGTGAAACCCTGCGTGTCTAAGCCCGGCTTCCTCAACAACGCTTTGCGGAATCTGCTTTGCGCCGTTATATAATTTAGGGGCCCACATAACTACCAATATCTTTTTGAGGTCTAAATGAGGCACCCTACACCATACAAAGAACCCTGAGCTCCTAAACCCTAAACCCTAAAAGCTACACCCCAAACTCTAAGCCCTAAACCCCTAAGCCCTAAACCCTAAAGGCTAAACCCTAAACCATGATGGTACCATTCTTGAGGCTCCTTCCGTACAGTCTTCCTGAAATCTATAGATCCCGAATGGTGGCAGGTACACCTCACCCCTTGCAGGGCTTGGGGTCATTAGGGCTTAGGGTTTAGGGCTTAGGGATTTGAGATTTAGGGTTCAGGGTTTAGAGTGTTTAAAGCTCTAAACCCTAAATCCTAAACCCTTAAGGGTTCAGGAATACCCAATTCCCAAAGAATCTCGACGACCCTAAACCCTGGATCCCGCAACGCTAACCAGTTCATCCTAAAGCCAAAAACCCTACATGAGCCATGGTCTAAACTCCCTAACGGGTTTATATTGGGGATGATACAAAGTACTACTATACGGGTTATTCAACGGGATACTAGCAACTTAGACTATGGATCATATCATAACCTCCAAAGACCTGAACACCCCAAGCTACTAAACCCCCTAACGCCCCAAAGCACCATAAGCCCTGAACCTATAAATCCTCAAATGAGCTACAATCTAAACTCTTGGTATCCCTCTTAGTAACCCAAAAAATACTCCCCTATATGGTAATTTCCACAAATAAGGGGACCCCAATATAGACCCCAAAATACTATAATCCTTATTAAAGGGACCCCCAAAAGGGTACCCCCAATTCTGGGAAACCTCCATATAACCCCTTTAAGGAGTTTAGGCAGTAGCTCGAACGGCCTTCTCAGGAGGGGCTTTGGGCTCATCTGGTGATGGCTCCGTGCGAACTTTTGCTACCAGCTTTTCCTTGAAAAGAAGCTGGGTTGCTGTTAAGGAACTTAATTTAAGTTGCTATATTGGGGAAACCCTATTATTGACCATATATACCCATTATGGTAACTTAATTTAAGTTCCTTCACAGCAACTCAGGAATGAGAAGGGCTCAGGCAGCGCAGGAAAAGGTGTTTGGGGTTTAGGGTCTACTGGGTTGCTGACAAGGAACTTGATGAAAGTTACTATCTTGGGGAAACCGTATCACTTAACTAATTAGTTCATACATACCTATAGATATACATATACCCATGATGGTAACTCAATCTAAGTTCCATAGCAGCAACCCAGTTTAGGGTTCAAGGTTTAGGCTTAGCCCCCTGATGAGGTCGTAACTGGCTTGTTATACATACCAGTTCAAGCTGATTTAGAACTACCCAGAACCTCCATGTATAGGGCTTAGGAGGAGTAGGGAGGTTAGGAGTTTCAAGGCTTGGGGGCTTGGGGGTTCAGGGATTTGCAGGTTTCGGGTTCATGAAGGGGTTAGGAGTTCAGGGGGGTTCAGGATTTGGTGGTCTGGAAGTTTAAAGATTGGGGCTACTAGGCGAGAATCGTTTTTTGCGCCACATACTCTACACCCTGGAGGAGTATATTAATTACCAAATATACGAAGAAAAGGCTACCATGCAATGTTGCGTCTACATCTGGTGCTGAGAAGCTCACATGAGCTGCGGACTGAAGTTAGGTTGTGGGGACATATATGGGAACCCTATAGAATCCCTATAAGCCCCTTAAAGGGAACCCTATATAATCCATATGACCCCTTAAAGGGAACCCTACATAATCCCTATATCCCCCTTAAAGGGAACCAGGGGGCTGAGGAGGGACCTTTAAGCAATATACTATAACGCAAGTCCAGGGCTCACATGGAATGGTCGGTGTCTACGGCTGCTGAAACCAAAGCCCTAAACCCTCAAACCCCTAAACCCTTGGTTTAGGGTTTAGGGTTTAGGGTTGATTTCAAAAGGCGGCCAGTGGCTAAGTGTTTATCATGGGTCCAAATGCTCCCCCACCCATGCTACCTGAGGCTCCCCCTTACATTACTTCACCTTAATCAGCTATAATTACTCCTAAGTATCCATAAATGGGTTTAGGGTTTAGGGTGGGGGTACCCTGGGGGAGGGGTAGGTAAACCCCAACCCTCAAAGGCAGAATCTCTAGCTCCATGCGTCCAAATTGCAGCAAGAACAGATACTGGTATAGACTTCAAGACCCAAGGGATTTCTGTCGAGCCCAAGGTAGGTTTGGTTGAGGATTTCGCAAGTTTAGGGGCTTTAGGGCGTCTGGGATTTGGGGTGTAAGCCCTCAACCCTAACCCTTTCAGATTTAGAGAGTCATACACCAATGAATCTCGAGACCTATCACGTAACATGTTGTGCTGCATGGCAGAAGTGAAAGAAGATGCATGCCATTAGGATTTAGGGTTTAGGGTGTTTTCAAGAGTGGCGGGCCCTGATGGGTATAGCACAAAATAGGTGGACTCCGTACTACAAGGACCTTGCGAAGAAACGGGCCGATTTCCTCTGGAAACTCCGGCCTTAGCCTCTAAGCCTTTCCCCTACGCGTCCATCATAGAACAATCACATACTTCTGGGCTCTTATACTATGAGTCGTTATTACGTCTGTGGAGAGCACACGATAGCCTACCCTAAGACCTAAACCCCAGACGCTAAACCCTAACCCGCCTTAAACCTTAAATAGTAGTTTCCATTTTATTTTCGATCATCCCAGTATAACCCCTATATAATCCTTATATAATATGACCCCTCTAATATCCCTATATAAACCGCTGAAATCGCTTAACCTCAAACCGTGCTTCGGGAAGAATGGCAATGGCAGGGAGGTCGTCATCATCGTCCATCCGCCG
Organism: Symbiodinium pilosum; assembly: GCA_905231905.1. NCBI lineage: Eukaryota > Dinophyceae > Suessiales > Symbiodiniaceae > Symbiodinium > Symbiodinium pilosum. The sequence goes on from CAJNIZ010016580.1 coordinate 7,228, forward strand.
CTTGGGGTAGGCGTCCTGCGCTGATTCATCTGGAGTCCTCTTAGACTTATGGTATACTATGGTATATTCTAGTACGTTATAGTATATTCTGGTATGTTACGTGAACCTCTGAGACTTTAAAAAAGCACGTGATAATGCCTTTGGGGCTCTACCAAAAAATCGAAATAGTTCCAAAGGGGATAGGACTGCTTCTTGTTACCTAGCAGTGCTTGAGTACTGTCACGAGGCAGTTGAAACCTGATATCTTGAACTGTACACCCGAACCCATGGCAATGACTCAGTGCCTGCGAGAGCACTATTGCCCACTAATGTTCATGGCAAACACTGAAGGGCGGGCGGCTGGGTACCGTGAAGGCCCCCAAATTTACTTATGAATGCGATTCCTTGTAGAACACTAAGGGATATCACGAATTGTCCCAAACTGCCACCTCAACCCTATTTAAAACCTAGTGAAGGATTGGATTGTCCAGGCTTTGGGCTCTTCGTATAAGCCTGGATGATTTGGACCTCGTCTAGGTCATGGGGGTAGCGGTGAGGAAGTGATAAGCCTATGGGGTTTAGGGTTTAGGGTAGATGTCCGTGTTTAGGACAGTATGCACATGGTCCTTCTCTTTTCGCACAAGTGAGTAACCTGTGCCTGCGCGAGTAGCAGATTCCTGAAAATGTCGAAGATTCTCGGACATATTCTGCCTCGTACGGTCTTGATACAACATGATTTGGCCGTCACACTTCCAATTTCTCTAAGTTGCCTTCCCCCAAATGCGTAGACCTTCCAAGTACTCCAAACACTTGGTATCAAGGCTATTATTGTGGGTATGCGGAAATTCCAAAAAAAGACACACCTTACTTGGAGGGTCAGGGGACTTAGTAAATGGGTGAATAATGGGGATAATTTGAGTTACTATATGGCTTATAGGGGTTATTAACCTACTTACTAAGTCCCCATGACCCTCCAAGTAGTGTTGGGAATCCCGAAAGGGGCCTCTAGGTTTTGGAAATCCCCAACAGACCCCCCTGGGGATGAGGACCTCTAAGAGACGACCCGGTTTAGGATCTACCTGGACCCCCAAAGTATGTAAAATAATGGCCTTTATGGCTGCTATTATGGGCTTAGGGCTATATTTTACGTACTTTTGGGGTTTAGGTACGGTTTAGGGTTTAGGGCTTGACCTCAAAGCCCGGAGCCCAAATCCAGTACCTGGACCCCCAAAGTGTGTATACAATAGTTGAATACTTTCACTGTTTGTAAAGTTTTCTGGCCACCCTTGTACCTACTTATGGTATCTAGCTACGATAGCATTGAGAAAGCCCTATTAAGCATCATAACCAACAACAGGGACGCCTAGTCTTAAGAACACCCTAAACCCCTAAAAAAGCTTGCTGCCGGGACGCCACCAAAGCCGCAACCGTTGCGGAGTGCTCCAGCATAGCCTCATTTGAGCTAGTGCCTACACTCCTTGAAGGGGTTATATAGACTTAAGGGTTTGGATCTACACTTCTTAAATGGGGTTATAGAAAGGATCATATGGGGAACCACTACGGGGCTATAAAGGGGGATGACACTATAGCTCACTTGAGGATTGTGTTTTTCCTGACCTAGGTTCTATATGGTGATTTTCAAAGTAAGGGAGTTGCTGGCAACGTATGCATTGTTCAAAGGAGGGTAACCATGGAGAACTTATGGAGATATGTGTTTTCCTATATATATAAAGGATATATAAGAATAAGGGTTCCCGCTGATGGATTGCACCATAGGAGCCCTAGTACAAGGGCTACACCAAGGATGGTAAGAAGCTGCACCTAATTCAATACCGTAAAAGTATCAGCCATAGCTTGGGGAATACTTCTGGAACCACAAACGCAACCAGCCATCTTTATTGAGAAACGCATGCACCGCGTCCCTCTCAACAGCTTTGCAAATTCAAACAGATGTGATTCGAAGTCTTAATGAATATGCTTACGGAAGCTGATCAACCCGTTGGCAACATGAGAGTCACTTGGAGAGGCAATGCCCAAATGGACCCTCTAGACCAGGCAGCGCACTGGGACAAATGAAGCTCTGAGGTTAGGTAAAAAAAGGTCTAGGTTAGGAGGACCCCCCACCCTGTAATAGTGGTATATTACGAATATAAGTATAAGAGGACCCTAAGATAATCCCTATTATAGTCACTATTACTGAGAGGGGGTCCACCTAAGGTCTAGGTCGCAAAGCTTCTTTCGAGGTTTGGAAGCGCTACGTGAGCCCTCTACGTCAGATGCCGTGACTCCTAAACCCTAAACCCTAAACCCTAAAGCTCATCCCCGAGACCTTGACCCTAAAGCCCTTGCAAAATTATGCTGCTCTCACTTGCAGCCACTTGCACTCCCAAGCACTCCCATGGCTGTCGGGAGATGGCAGCTTTTCCAAACAGAAGCCGTTTTCATGACATGAAGCAGAACCCCAAATTCTGCAACAACCCAGCCTTAGGCCTAAACCCTAGAAATCTAAGCCCTAAACAATAAACCCTAAGCCCCCTAAACCCCTTAAACCCCCTAAACCAACCCTCAGTCTGCTTAGGAATCAACCCTCGTTAGGCCCAGGCCTCTTTTGGAGAAAGCTTTTTTAACACCCCTAAAGGTATAGTCCCCCTTAAGTAGATAGAAATAAAGGGGTTATATGGGGATGATGGAGAAGAAAATGGAAACTACTATTTAGGGTTTAGGGTATAGGGTATAGTCCCGCTTAAGTAGATAGAATATGGGGTATATGGGGATCTTATCATTATATACCCAAGGCCATATTCCATCTATTTAAGGAGGACCATAGGTCAAAGACCCAAAATCCCAAACCCCAAACACTAAACCATAACCCTGAAACCCTTGGCCAGTTGACAGTGGCGGTGGCTGCGAAAGCTTTGGTTGCAATGCTTGCGCCCACAGCAGCGAGCTTCTCTGCGGCGGCCTACGAACAGAGAAGAGAGTGTCGGGATTTTGGGTACAAATACTGGAAATAACAGCAGCAGTAGTAGACCATGTAGCATAGCAATGCTAAGAGTAATCGCAGCAGTAGTAGTAGCAACAGCAGTAAGAGTAGCAATCATAGCAAATAGTGTCTTTGGTGTTGCAAAAATGATGAGGCAAGCTGTGACGCTTTAGGGTTTAGGGTTTAGAGTTGAGGGATTTTGGCTGAACGCTTCACTTTTGAGATCCTTGTTTTTGTGTCCCACCTCAAACGCTAAACCCTAAGGAAGGGGCCTGCCCTGGCGTCTTACTTGGAGGATCGGAGTAAGTGGAAGTTTCCCTAAATAAAGGGACCCCGATATCAACCCACAATATCTTCATTCTGCATGCCCAACTTCCCAACAACGGTTTCTCAAAAACGTGGACCCGTCGGAATCCCAGGAATATTGTGGTATTGTAAACAAGAAGAGGTTTAGGATTTAGGGTTCAGGGTTTAGAGGACTTTAACCCCAATTCGAGATGTTTCAACGAATGCTACAAGAGCCATGTGATAATCATAGTTTGTTCATCCTCCGGACTCGAGCTAGCTCAAAAGCCTTCATCCCCTCCCCATAATATTCGCCGAGGCTATCCAGCCTCAGGGCTCTAAAAACCCCGCACGTGGCGACCCCCCCCCCTCCCATGGTGGGTGGCCTAGTCCAGCCTGACCATCTCACGTGAAATTCTAGCAGCAAGCATTTTCCGTCCCTCCCGCCCCTTCCCCCCCCCCCCCACGTGTCAACCATAATCTATTGTTTGCTCCGCGCCCTGCCAGACGCGGCGGGCGCGCGATAGCGTTTATAATTACCCCCCAATCCCCTCTCCCAATGTATGAGAACATGCCACATAGTGGGGGTAGGGTATTCTTACATGGGGGGCCCAGTACGTATACCTAAACCCCCTATAAGCCACATAATAACCCAAGTTATCCCTATTATGAACCTACTTACTAAGTCCCTCTGACCCTCCAAGTAGGAATATTTTTGAAAAATGCCCACTGAAGGTGGGAAAAGCCTATGCCCTTCACACTGGCGCCCTTCACTCTGGTTAACCTTGCCGTCCCTATAAAGCTCATATGCAGGTTTCCCAAAACAAGGGTTACCTATTTGGGGCCCCTATAGTAAGGACTGGGGTCTATGTTGGGGTCTCCCTACCTAAGGAAACTACCACAGAACCTTGGTACATGGTAATGATATTGAGGTTTAGGGTTTAGGGTTGAGGGTATTATATTAGGGCAATATATTAGGGCAATACATAAACCCTAAACCCTAAACCCTGAACCCTAAACCCTGAACCCTAAACCCTAAACCCTAGGGTTCTGTATGGGTTCTATTGGGGTTGTATTAGGTCCCCGTCACCTGCAACCTAAGTCGCTATGCTTCGGCTTTAGACCTCGAATCTCAGGGTTGCCCCCTGCTGTAAACGTCGAAAGTTTAGGGTTTATAGGGTTTAGGTTTAGGGCTGAGGCTTTGGGGTTTGTAGGGTTTAGGGCTTAAGGCTTAGGGTTTATAGGCTTTAGGGTTTGTGGTTTAAGGTTTAGGATTTTCGCCCAGCGGCCGGGCGTTCCCTGGGTGGGCTCTCGCTTCGGGGCCGCGGCCGGTGCAACTCGGGGATCCTTTCCAGCTGGCTACATGGGCCATTCTCAAAATTATGTGCCCTTTACATAGAAATATATATATAGTATAAATTATGGGCCCTTTTTGTGTATATATTTTGTTACGGCACCTTATATCTAGGGGTACCAAAATGGGACCCTACTTTTGGGAACTACCCAGATGGGATTAGGGTTACGTACCACCATATGGGCTGAGGTCCTGGCCCCATAGCTAAACGACGTAGCCATCAGATAAAGGGGCTGGGGATATAGTCTGCAGGTCCATGGGAATACAAGGTTCAAAGCTTGGGATTGGGATTGGGTTTAGAGTTTATAGGGTTTAGGGTTGCGGGTGGGCATCGGGCCAATGCTTTGGAATTCCGGATTCACATGGAAGCCTGGTATTTACACAGCCCATCAGGGTTTGGTGGGCGGGGTAGGGTGCGCAAGTGATTTGTTCTTTCAATGTCTGATCTCTATCAGCCATAGGAGTTCAAGCCCTATAAACATCATTTTTTTGGCTTCACAAACATTATACAGGATTCAACGGTAACAAAAATTAAACATAACCCTAAACCCTAAACCTGAATCCAAGGATCTCCATCCTAATTTATGTACAGAAATTCAGGGATGCAAACATTGAAAATAAACCTAAACCCTAAACCTACATCCAAGGATTTCTATCCTAATTTATATACAGGAATTAAAGGATACAAACATTAAAAATAAACCCAAAAGCTGAATCCAAGGATCTCTATCCTAAACCCTAAGCCCTGAACCCTAAACCTGAATCCAAGGATCTCTATGACGCGCGGGATGGCTCCCGTGCGGATCCAGGTCTGCGTGGCAGCGGTGTTATTCGCACCGACCTGGCTTGCTTTTAAGGAACTTATAAAGTCGGTTACTATATACGCGGCTTGGGTTTTAGGGTTTAGGGCTTAATAAGGCCTAATATAATTCTAAATTTGGGTGGATACCGTTTGGGGGGTACGATTATATAATCCCTTATAAAGTAAACTAATTACCAGAACAAGGACACGCGATTATTGAAGGTTTAGGGTATAAGGCTACTAAAACAAGGAAACTTGATTATTGAGGGTTTAGGGTTGAGGTTACTTTCGCACGGAAAACCTATTTTCAAACTGTATACCCATATCATGGTAACTTAAATAAAATTCCTGAACAACAACCCAGCAACTTCCCGGGCAAGCTCTCGCGGGGCACGTGCCAGGGGCCATCGCTCCTCAGAGAAAGGAGGCAGCGCAAGGTCTTGTGAAGAGTCTCGTGAAGGATTTTCGGCAATGTTCTGCGGTGTTGCTCTTGCCCCTTTCCAATGAAGTAACCAAACACACCTGACCCCTAGACCGTCTATCTACCCCCTATATAGCCTGAAGACCCGCGATTAGGGACCATATACCCTTATTTAAGGGCACAAGGAGGGTCCTGGCCTAGGGCCCAATCCTAGACCCTCCAACTTGCCTCTACTCAGGCCTAGAAAGGGGCCCTATAGCCCCGAAGAAGGATATTCTTTAAGAGGGCCTCGGATTAATGAAGGTATGACTTGTAATATTAGATATATAAATATATAAACCCCACCCTATAATCCCCATAAACCCTGAACCCTAACATCCCTGTAAGCTCTATAAAGGCTAACACCCTACACCCTCAACCCCAGTTCATCTAAGGCACTGTACTAGGAAGGTGGGCGCACGAGCCGCCAGACACGGGCACCTGGGTAGCTCTCAAAGGAACCTAAACTAAGTCACCATAAAAGGTATATACAATAATTAATAGGGTTCCACCGATACTGTAAACCCGAAGCCCTGAACCCTAAACCCTAATCCCTAAACATTGAGCCCTAAACCCCTAAACCCCAAGCTCCCAATATGAGCTATAGTCTAAACTCATAGTATCACCCTTAAATTAATGTACCCCTTATAGTAGTCTCCTATATAATCCCCTATATAACCCCCCTATAAGGAGTTCAGACTATGGCTCATATAGTATATAACTTGAATTAAACCCTAAATCCTAAACCCTAAACCCTAAATGCCCTAAACCCTAAGCCCTAAACCCCTTAAATTCCCTTGAAGCAAACCTAGGCACGGGAGGCGGAAGGCCTCGCTCCGCCGCGACATCCTCGGCCTGCTCCTGGAGGTTTCAAAGGGCTTTTGAGCGTTTAGGGTTATAGGGTTTAGGGTTTAGGGATTTAGGGTTTAGGGTTTAGGGCTTAGGATTTAGGGTTTATAGGGTTTAGGGTTTAGGGCTTAGGGTTTAGGGTTATACACTGACCCTACCTGGACCCCCAAAGTATGTAAAATAATGGCCTTTATGGCTGTCATTATGGGTTTAGGGCTATGGCTATTATTTTACATACTTTTGGGGTTTAGGTAGGGCTTAGGTTATGGGATAATTAAGGGGGAGTGGTTCAAGGGGGGATTAGGGTTTAGGGTTTATGGTTTAGGAATTAGGTATGGGGTTTGGGGATCAGGGTTTAGGGATTAGGAATTGGGAGGGTACATGGGAGCCTTGCCTTGGGGAACCTTAGGGAAGCTTAGGGAGCATTGGGGGATGATGGGGATTAGTAGGTTACCTATCCCCCTTGGACCACCCCTCCTTAAGGACATCCTAATTAGGGGTTACGGTTCAGGGTTTAGAGGTTTTTGGACTTTAGTTTTTTTGGAGTTAAGGGCTTTTAGTGTTCAAGCTTGTAGTTTTCTCAAGTTGTTGAAGGTTAGAGGTTTTAGTGGTTCAGGCTTTCTAGACTTTAGGGTTTAGGGCTCGGGTTTAGAGTTTATGGAGTTTAGGGTTTTTGGAGTTTAAGGCTTTCAGGGTGGGATAGGGGAGTTTAGGCTTTTCAGGGCAGGGTGGCTGAACGGGTTTGACCCTACCTGGACCCCCGAAGTATGTAAAATAATGGCCTTTATGGCTATTATGATGGGTTTAGGGCTGTTATTTTACATACTTTCGGGGTTTAGGTACACCCTGAATCCTAGACTTTAGGGTTTAAGGTTTAGGGTTTGCCACGTCTATCTACGCATCTTTCTCGATCACATCCTAAGCAAATTCCAAGGCGGCCACCAAGGCAGCAATTTGCTGCCTGCCCACCGCACTATGATTGGCTGGGTTGCCGTTAAGGAACTTCGATTAAGTCACCATAATGAGGAAACCCTATCATTTACTATATACCCATATTATGGTAACTTAAGTGAAGTTCCTCAACAGCAGCCCAGTTGGGCAAACCCACATCGCTGTGCGCTGGTCCGAGCTTCGGCCCTTGCGTCCGCAGCGCCTAGAACCTGCGAGGATATTTCCCTAAGGGTCTAAATACAAATGTCATATACTTCTCCAAAACCCTTACTACAATAAATAGTACATAACTCTCAATCCCAAGTACCTGAGTATTGGGTACTTGGACCCGTCGGGCCCGCACCATGTTTGTACTGGCTGTTCAGACTCAAGTCTGCCTTTTGTAGCACCCTAAAGCCTAAAAAGCTGAACTCTAAGCCCTGAACCCTAAACCCTGAACCCTGTACCACATACATACATGGGCCCGTTGGAACCGTCATGGCTGCAAGTCTCGGTTGTGGCACGCCTGAACGTCTTTGCCAAGTCTTGGGCTTCGAACTCAGCCGCGGTTGGCCCAATCTTGATTCCCTCAACATATAATGGTACTGGGTTTTGTTACAAGTTGGGGCGGGGGGGAGGGGGGTAATCCTGCGTCTCAACACCTAACAGCAAATTTTCTATCTATCTATAAAGATATATATATATATATACAATGGTACCATACTGGGGGGCTTCCTTACGAGCGGGGAAATGTAGAGATATGGTGGCTTGTCAAAATTGGGAGCTTTTTGGGGTACCAGATATTACGGGCAGACCCAAAAAGGATCTTTTTTTTTTAAAGTTCATCTGGGGGGGGATGGGTGGGTTTGTGAACCCAACCTGCGCACGACTGATATGACATGTTGAATGGTAAATTTTCTCAAAGCAACGGTCAAAAAACCCTGGAACAGGTGACTTGCCCTCCCTAAACTAAAAAAAACAAAGCCCCACACCCCTAAACGCTGAACCCTAAACCCAAAACACTAAACCCCATACTCCCTAAACTCTGAACCCTAACCCCTAAACCCTAAACCCAAACCCCTGAACCGCCATACCCCTAAACTCTGAACCCTAAACCCTGAACTCTGAACCCCAAATCCCCATACCCTTAAACTCTGAACGCTAAACCCTTAAGCCGTCTGTCCGTCATCTCACGAAAGAAGTCGGCGCAAGTGAGCTTGCCTTTGCTTGGCTGCACGCATTATCCCAGACCCCTGGGAGCGGTTTAGGGTTTAGGGATCTAGAAAGTTCTAAAAACTAACAGTAACTCCTAGACCCTAAGCCCCAAACCCCAAACTCTAAACCCCAAACCCTAAAACCACTGGTTGCAAGATCAGGGGCTCTACTGTCTAGATCCTCCGAGGAGGCTTGGATCAGGTGTAGGCCTGAGGGATTGGGTGTTTAGGTACTAGGATTTAGGGCTTACGGGGTTTAGGATTTATGGCTTTGGGGGTTTCCGGTGTAGGATTTGGGATTTAGGGTCTGGGGGTGCGAGGTGTAGGATTTAGGGGTTTAGGGTGCATATAGGGTTTAGGGTTTCAGGATTTAGGGGTTTAGAGTTCAGGATTTGAGGGTCTAGGGCTGTGAGGCTCACGTATTTTTCCCAACTTATTGGGGGAAGAAGTAGATCACTGTCTTGACTACAACTGTAGCCCCCCTTAAGTAGATAGAATATGGGGTAGATGGAGGTCTGATTCTAATATACCCAAAGCCATATTCTATCTACTTAAGGGGGACTCTACGCACATAACTACACATCCACCCCAAGGTGTAGGGTTTAGCCCTTTAGGGCTCAATGTTCATTCAGAGTAGGGACAGCGGGTGAGACCCAAGACTAACATCTAGAACCCCTTTGTAATCTACATGTGCCCCCAGGGTGCCGAAATCTCCCTCCTTTCAGAAAACTCCCTACGAGAAATCTTGGTATCCTTAAGCCTTACCGGCAAAACATATTGTCCTGTAAGTCTTTTGAGGCAAATACAAGGCAAATCCCGTAAATAAAGAACCTGGGTAATTACTTCTCAGAATAAGGCACCCTCAGCGACCCCAAGAGCATATGAGCCATTGTCTAAACGGGTTTAGGGTTTAGTAAACTATCCCCTATATAACCACCCTTTAAGGAGTTTAGATGTTTGCTCATCTGTGGATTGCAAGGAGATTATCGTGGCTCCCGTGCTAAGGATTCTATAGGGGGTCGTATGAGAGACTAACCCTAACCCCTAGCCCCTAAACCGTATGTGGTACTTTCCAAGTATAGACCTCAATACACTGTAATCCTTATCATGGGGAAACCCAGCAAGGTACCCCTAATTTAGGAAATCCCCAGATTGTTGAGTTTGAAGGCATGGACCTCCCTGAACTCCAAACCCAGACCCCTAAAACCCAAACGACTCCTAATCTGATGAAGGCCCTTATCTAGAGCTTAGGATTCCTTTTCCCAAAAATGAGGACCCTATGACAATCATATGGCCCTTACAAGTCCTTCTTGTTGGGATTGGGATTGCTTTGCCCGTTTGGGGGTTTAGGGCTTATTCCTACCTAGAAACCCTAAACGATACTGCCTTATTCAGGCCCGTTCGCTTCCCCTAAGGGTCCAAGGACCCGAATAATAGGGTTTTAGGTAATATTATCGGCATTTGGGCCCTTGGACCCTTAGGATTCTACAACTGCTAGATGCTGCGCCCAAATCAAGGCTCAGAAAAGTTGCAGGGTCCGTCGGCTAGGCTCAAGGCATCAGCTGCCTCGCCACACGTTTTGCAACCCTTGTAAGTAATCGGGTTGGAGGCTCACAGGTTTTGAATTCTATGGGCTTAAGTTGAGAAATTGTGGTCTAGGGATTTGGAGAAGTTTGGAGTTTTCCGGGTCTTTAGATTTGCTCAAAGCCTTTTAGGATTAGGGGCTTAAGCTTTAGATGGCAATCCCCTGCTAGTACTGGAGAGCCAAATGACACATGAACTGAAATACATCATGGCAAGTTGCATTAAGTAGGGGTTGTACATGGAACGCAAGGGTTATGCTGAGATTATCTCCTTGTACTAATATGAGCCGGCACAACCATAACAATACACGTTCGTTCCCTGTTTCATGGGCGGAGGGGATTACATCTCTCAAGCACAAGAAACTACAGTTTGGAGTTGAGAGATCACGGGGTCAACGGGGTCGGTGGAGGGTTTTGTCTGTAAAGGTTTGGCTCAGGACTCTTTTCAAAAATAGCTTGGCTAAATCATGGTCCCCGAAGCATTGTCAGGGGATTGCTTTCTACAAGAGCACCCTCCAGTTCCCGCCCGCGGCCGACATTGGCGGCTGCCAGTTACGTACAACTGCAACTACGCCCACAGGTTGTCTGATTGGCTCATGCGTGTTGGGTTAGGGGGCCTCCAGGGTTTAGGGCTTCAGGCCGAGGTGTAATGTAGGGTTTGGGAGTATGGTCCAGGGCCAAGGGGGCAGCACACCAACCAGCCGTTAAGCCGCGGGAATGCATCCATCAGAAATGCAGCGCTCGCCACTGTTTTGCGGCCCTTGCAGCTCAAAAGTGGGCTCGGAGCTTATGCGCCAGCACGCCGCACAATGCAGCAACATGTAGCTGGCCATCGCCACTAGTCCAACGATCGTTCCTGTTAGTCCAAGCTTCAGCCCCTCAGTTCAGCCTTCGCCCCACGTCATGTGTCCAAGCCACGCCCACTTAGTCCAGGGGAGCGAGGAGTTCCGATTCAAATGCTGAGTCGCCCCAGTAGTCCAAGGATCGCTCCCATGCGTCGAAGCTTCAGGCCATTAGTCCAAGCTATGCCCCCTCCCCATTAGCCCAAGGGTATGAGGAATTTTGTTTTGAATTCTGAGTCACGCACGCCTCGGATATCCGAGTGGCATTCTAAGTTAATCTCTTCTGAGCAAGTACGCGACAGCTGGCAAGGGGTACGCTTGAAGGATAACAAACAAAACCATTTCCTGAGATGCAAGCTTTCTGGCTTGCGTTAAAAAAAAAAACAAAAAAAAACGCCCCCTGACACAACCAGAGCTTTATCAATGTGAACCCCTGTGGAAATGCGAATGTTTACGGTGTTGTTGGCCTCTTGTGTCTTGAGCGGCCCTATTTACGGACTTGGCTTAGAAATTCAAGTTGGCAAATCCCCCAAAACTTCCCGACTTATGCCTGCAAAAGCTTCGAACACATTAGGGGTTGGGGTAACTAAAATCCACTTATTACCTACCATGGACCCCTTTACATCCCTAGTGTCCATCGCCTTTTCCATTTGTCCATTGGGCCCACCAGTCCCAAGGGCAACATCACTCCACACTAAACTCCATGCCCTAAACCCTAAACCCTGAATGCCACATATACATATCTATATATATATATATTCTACTATATTATTTTGTATTATATTGTATTATGTAGAATCAATAGGCAACCAAGTTGAACACGGGAGTGTGATTAATGAATTATTCAAGTGTTCCCCCTCGTGGCTCTTGGAGTAGGGGAATACTGTTGCTCCAACCTTCTACTCTAGTCTAAACCCTAAACCCTAAATCCTAAACCCTAAACCTTAAACCCTAAAGCCTAAATCCTAAACCCTAACCCTAAACCCTAAATCCTAAATCCTAAGCCCGTATGGGTTTAGGGTTGTGCATTCCGGGAGTCCAGGATCATTCGGAACCCCCAGGTCGCGTGAGCCCTAAGCGCCTAAACCCTAGGTGCTCCTTATCAAGCTTTCAAAAGTAAACCCTAAACCGAAATCCCCGAAACCTAGCCTCCTCTAAACCCTGAGCTGGGTTGCTGTCAAGGAACTTGAATTAAGTTACCGAAATGGGTGTAAATAGCTAATAATAATTACGTTTCCTTGTTGTAATAACTGAATGTAAGTTCCTTAACAGCAACCCGGTGAACCCTAAATCCTAAACCCTAAATCCCTAAACCCTAAACCCTCAAACCTAAACCCTAGACCCTAAACCCTAAATCCTAAACCCTAAATCCTAAACACAAATCCAGCTGCCTGGCCTGGAGCATCGCCTGGCTGCACAGCGACGCCCAGGCTGCGCTGGGCGTCGGGTCTGTGCCTTTGAAGCCCCAGGCTTCAGTGTTCAGAGTTTAGGGTTAAGGGTTTAAGGGTCAGGGTTTAAGGTTGAGGGATTAGGGTTTAGGGTGTAAGGGCCAGGGTTTTGGGCTACAGGGTTTATAGGGTAGAGGGACTTTAGGGTTTAGGGGTTTAGGGTTCAAGAGTTAGGGTTGGGGTTTTGTGTTGGGTCGGGATTTACGGGAAAAGCAAGTGCAAAAGACACGGGAACATGTGAAATGGAATCAGCATCAACCTTGGTATGGGAGGGTTCCCAAAAAGCCCCAAACCTGAAGCCGGTGCGGGCCCTAGGGGTTTAGGTTTCGGGATCTGGGTTTAAGGTTCCGGTCGAGGACTTTCGGGAAATGCGGGATTATACCAACAATGCTGATCCGGGTGCTGGCTGAAGGCTACCTGTGGGCAGTCCTGTATAGGGCTTAGGGCTCAGGGTTTAGGGGCAATCTTGAGAAATTCCAACATGGAGATAGCCGCAGCACAAGAATCCCCATACGTAGATCAGCATAGCAGTATGGCATCTAACTGCCCCACTGAAAACAACCCTAAACCATAAAGCCTGCACACGAAGCCTGTCTGCCTTAGACACCCAAACTCAATGTCAAGCCTTTGCAGATGGGAAATGGCAACAGAAAAGTCAACATGCTAAACAGCTTGAGAACACAGCCGGGCTACGTCAAGGGTTGATCAAAATCATTGTCCCCTTGAACGTCCCCCAAGAATCCACTGCTGGCATTTCCAGCGTTTTTGATCCGTATGGTTTCGGGTTTATGCGGTTAAGGGTTTATAGGGTTTTGGGCTTTCAGGGTCGCGGAAAAGACTGGCTTCGAACAGTACAGGCCGCCCTTCTATACCTCAAAACGCTGGAATAAAGTGCTGATTGTTTGGGGGCAGCTGTTTACCTGACTGAGGTGCAAGAAAGCGAGAACGACACCAACTGCATTTCCAGGTCCTCGCAGGCCAGTGTAGGGTTTCGGGTTTAGGGTGGCAAGTTGGTACTTTTGGAACCCTTAGAAACAATGAAAGAGCGTATAATCAAGAATTTGAAAAGAGGAAGTGCTCTGTATTGTTGGAAATTTAGCTGACCAATGGTGATAAACTACTAAACCGGATTGGGTTTGAAACCCTAAACCCTGAACTCTAAGGGTTTATAGGGTTCCCAGGTCGCTGGGGCGCCCCGACTACCCTCAAACAGGGTCTCGACGTAGGTCATATTTGGAGGTATTTAGGCTCTGTCGAGGGTACCTGGGTTTTTTTGGCGGGTTCTGGGCTTAGGGTTCTGGGATCTGTTTTTCTGGCTAAGTTTGGGATTCAATGGCGTACTGGCACCCACACGATGCCATAAAACCCTAAGCCCCTCTGGCATCGAGGGCCGCGGAAAATTATTTCTGCGTCGGCAAGGGTTTTGAAAAGACCCTTGCAAGGTGTTAAAAATATGCACCGTTGTCATGGTTTCATACTTTACGTCTTAGGTAAAGTCATTCCCCTTGACAGTAACAGTTCCCATGACAGGCAGTTTGAATTAAAGCAGCCCCCTTAACAGAACCCTTTGAGGACAGCTGCTGTATGGGGAATGACCTAGTCTTTATATGCATATGTACGTATATATACTCTTGAAGGCAAGGCTACAGGCCCTAAATCCTAAACTCTAAACCAGAGTGCGGTCTCGGTATCTGTTGCCACGGCAGCCCGAAGGCTAGCAAGTCACCGCACAACATTCCCTCATGTATCCCTTTTCATGAGCCCTATAATACCCCCTATACAATCCCTTGTGTACCCCCCGTTGCAGGAGTTCAGACTATGGCTCATGTAGCTACATGGACCGCTTGGGCAACACATAGCGCGGAGTCAGATCTTGAGTTTAGAGATCAGGGGATCAACTTTGCGGTCCGAGACCGTATGCCCCAAGCCCTGCTAAATCCCCTACAGTAATGGAATACACCCACAATAATCCTTAGTGGGCGGGGGATTCACCCGACCTAGACCCTCAACCGCACACAGGAATGTTCAGGGAGAGGCTGGGGAAATGGGAGTAGTGGAGACCGCTGGTGCTGTTGTTGAAGCCTTGCATACGGGAAGTTGAGGGCACCCAGGGACTGGGTTCAAAAGATGGTAGGGCTGCGGACTACTTGTTTTGAAATCCTGCGCGCATGCAACTGCTTCGTGCTCTCCTAGAGTCCTAAAGCCAACTTCTTAGGAGCATCCCCTTGCAAAACAAAGCCTGGCGCCGGCCGAAGGCTCTGCATACCTTGACTTTCGCGCCGGCTCTCTGTATGCATCCAATTCTTGAGCTAAGGCTTCACGTGCGACTAACATGTCGTTTTCTCTGGGTACATCCCTGCACCGATAGATCTGTGAAAGCCTTGAACAACTGGAAAACCTCCAACACACCATACTGGATCAAGGAGTCAGATCCACAGCTGCTCTTTTGCAAAAGGGCTGGGCACTGTGTCGTATCAATCAACAGAGACTGGCGCGCCGCCAGCCATCTAGCAAGCAATGCGGCACGTGTTTTGGGTCAAGGGTATCATTCGGGGAGGGGATCACATGGGAGCACCTTACAAAGCTTGAAGCAAAGCAGTGATCCAACCTCACCATCTGCGCGGCCGGCCATCTTTGGCCACACGCAGTGGCGGCCGACGCTCCTGCATTTTGACGTCAGAAAAGCCACCATTACATCCACTCCCGCGTCCCAGCCCTAAACCTTATACAAGCGCAGTTTGCATATTACATCTATTTACTTCCACTGTCCGCTTCATTTTCCGTGTCATCTTCCATGTGATTTTCCACCATTGGTCTGAACAGTCTGCACCCTAACTCCGAGACGGCTGCAAGCGGCATAGCACGCCGCTGCTTCGACAGGTGCAGGTGGACCTGGCAAAAAAGATAAGACGATGACGACGGCCACGATGACCAATATAATGAGTGTACTACTTGAATGACAACAACAATGACTGCTATTGCCACAAGTGTTCAATGTCAATTTTCACTAAGATGTAAACTCTTCTCCTTAGGGTTAAAGTGTAGGAGAAGACCTTGCTTCCCAGTGCTGCTAGTCGTCTGTTGGTCGTCATCATAGGGGCCATGTTGCAACAAAAGGCTGGGGAGTTTGGGGTATGTTGTATTGAGCTATGAACGGCAGTTGTTAATGAGACACAAACATGTGATTCCCACACTCCGACACGAAAAATGCTGCAGACTTGAAGTTCGTTGATTTCAGCTCTTTGCGCCGTAGTAAATAATGATCCCCGCATCCCTGTTCATAATCTAGCTTCTAACCCGCTCCCCCTCATTTACAAAACCCAAGACCCCTTGATTTTAAATGTTCCCAACCCGTTATAGTATACCCCAACGGGAATGCTTGATATTCCGGGGTAACATGACCCTCCACAGCCCAGCACGTCTGCTTGCACGCCTCTAGCTTGAAGCGCTCGTGTGGCTCGGCGCGGTAAGTGTGGGCCTGCGGGCAACAAACTCTACAGCAGTAGTCAGAATAATCGTCATAATAACAAAGATATTAAGCATAGTGATAACAATAAGTAGAATGAATATCATAGACTCCGCAAACCTCTGAAACTCAACTAGGTGGATGGCCTTTGTTCTCAGCCCTCGTCGCCGTGGCCACACCACCTCGTGTCCGTCCACGCCTT
The DNA here is from genome assembly GCA_905231905.1 of Symbiodinium pilosum. Classification (NCBI taxonomy): domain Eukaryota; class Dinophyceae; order Suessiales; family Symbiodiniaceae; genus Symbiodinium; species Symbiodinium pilosum. The sequence continues at coordinate 23,625 of CAJNIZ010016580.1, forward strand.
TGATAGGCTGCTCCGGCTGCTTCAGGGCCATTTTCAAATAGCCGTGAATGCCACTACAGCGTGCGTTAGCAGTCTTGTTGCTTGTAACTTTTGGCCACGGTAGCCGTATACTCGGGTTGCCGCCCCAAGCTGTCGTCCATAATTTTCACATTTGTAGTCGGCAGGTATGCTTAGACTTAATCAGCCTATGCGGCAACGCCGCAATGCCTACGCATGCCGTATTCTGCGATCAACTCCTTGCATCCGTTCGTCCTCGGATCTTGCTCGGGCCCGTGCTGTCGAGCCAGGCATCGCGCTCATCCACCCTGGCCTTCACAAACGAAAGAATCAGCATCATCAGCGTCCTAGTAAGACCCTCAGCCCTATAACCCTATATAATACAGTAGTCTCAGCCCTATATAATATCAATGCTAATGGCATTGATATTCTGGGGCAGCTGTCTACTTCAGGCCCGAGCCTGCGCCTTCAGCCCCTGTACAGCGGAGGCGAAAAGGCGCGCAGCCATGGAAATAGATAGACTATAAAGAAGTTATGTATGCTAGGAGGCTGTCAGAGCCATGTAGATCCTGCGGCCCCAAGGGATGTATGCTTTTGAGAAGAGAACTGGGGTTCCAAGGACACAACATTTGAGTTGTCAACGAAAAAAGGTTGAGCAGTTGTGAGGTAGCCTTACGTGCGACCTCTCAAGATAAGTTACCTTTGCCAATCCTGAGGCCATCAAAGAATTGCAGCGCATGGAATCCCTTTCTTAGGCTTCGATGCTGGTCTAAGCTTGCGCGGGTGAGACGCAAGTTTGCCGAGATGTCTAGAAGCAGGTGGCAGCTTGAAAAAGTGCGCGCAGATGCTGAGGTGAGTAACGTGTTTCAAGGCACATGTAATATGCTGCAGGCAACTTTGGACGACAGCGGGTGGCACATGGATACCCCCAAAAACAGCGCCTGATGCGCGTTGCATCGCGATGCCATAGATTTGATTAAGTCCCCAATTTGCGCTCACAGGCTTAGGCTTAAAATCTCCAAGCTCGTTTGCACGTCACTTGCTGAGAGGAGTACATGAGGCTAGTGTGCGCAAAAGTCCCGTACTTTCGGACAACCCATCATCGCCCACCTGCAGTACAATGAAGGAGGACCGGCCAACTCAGCAACAGAGATGGGACTCCAGCGACTTAATATGTTTCTACAGTCCACCATCACCCAGATCAGCGGGCGGAGGAACTATCTCATCTCCAGTCTGCTGAGTTTTCGAAGCGGTGCACAGCACGGATCCCAATGAGTGCTCGCGGATACTTGCCGTTGGAATGCTACAACCCTGTGGGGATTGCATGGCCACAGAAATGCAGGATGACATAAGAAATCACCTACCAAAGGCGCATCTTCAGATACAACCTGAGTCTACACTGGCTGAAGTTCTGTGTCATGTTTCAATCTTGCCAATGCCCATCAATCGGCATCTGTACGTGTCATAAAGCTATGGACATCATGTTAGGACTTGAATTATGGCTTCGCGTGCCCTGAAAACCCTAAATCCTGAACCCTGAGCGAGCCCCTAACCTAAACCCTGAAAACCCTGAAACCCAAGCCCCTCGACCCCGAACCCCTCAACCCCTAAACCACCAAACTCCAAACCCCTCAACCCCATGCCCCTAAACCCTAAACGTTAAACCTCAAGCCTGGAGAACTGATGAAGGACATCTGCCTTTCCTGGGTTGATAGGGTTCCCTTATCATAGTAAGTTAATCTAACTTCCTTAACAGCAACCCTGTTTTCTGGAGCCCTGGTAGATGGTAGGGTACTGCCCCCACCCAGTAACAGTCTGGTACAAGATCCTTGTCAGGGTCTACTAAGCCAGCGACTACACTATTTGGAAAGAAGGGTGGGGGGGCAGTATCCAAGGTAGACGTCCTAATTTGTGCGCTTCTTAGGATTCAGATTGTAAGGGGCAGAAACTGCAATCATGTTCAGAGAACTTCTAGAACCTCGTAGGGTTTAGGGTTTAGGGTTCCTAGTTGCTGCGGGGGGACAGCAGTTGTGAGTTTGAAGGTAGTTTCTCGTGGGTACAGCCTGCAGCCTGCATGTGTGAAATCCAACTGGATCTGGAGTTGCACCTCTAACCCTAATAAACTAACGACTGAGGCCAGCTTGCTACAACATTGCTGAACAAATTAAAACTGGTTTTCTACAAGCAACAGACATCTCGGAGGTAGGGGTATGCCGCATCGGTATGCCTGCGTACGTAACAGAACGTGCCATTGTTGCTCCCCAGCAAGATTCCAAGGCCAGGCATCGAAGAAAAGAAGCGCTATAATAATCATAGCAATAGTAATAGCGGGTACTTATAAATATAAAACGTAATGATATTGAACAGTAAAAAGATTAGTAGTAGTAATGCTAGTACTATTATGAATAATAATCAGAGGAGCGGGCCTTCCTAGGAGGACCCTTCCCATCTGGGTAGTCTGCTTCGGTGGGTGGGTTGAATAAGGGTTTAGGGTTTGGGAGTTCGTTCTTCTGGTAAAGCTATTACCGAAAGAAGAATATAAACTTACTGTTTAGGGATTAGGATTTGGGGCTTACTCTGTGTTACTGGGGACAATCACCCCCCCCCCCCCCCCCATTGTTAATACAATCTGGGGATCTGGATTCTCCCTTAGCCCCTCAACCCCTCTTAGGCAAGCGCCCTAAGCCCCAAACTGCCCTGAAACCTACATGCTGAACAGTTATAACCCCTATATACTATGGTAGTTTCCATTTTCTTTTCTATCATCCCTATGCAACACCTATATACTGTAGTAGTTTCCATTTTCTTTTCCATTATCCCAGTGGTGTACAAAACAGTAGCTCCTTGGCACCCTCCTACACCCTACACCCTAAACCCCAAAACCGGTAGGTCCTTGGCAGACCTGCTGAGCTGCATTTCTTCCAACAAGTCGGTCTGGTCGCAATCTGATATCCTAAGCTGAATCCGGATGAGTGCAGGAGGCAGCAGCCCCAATGGGTCCATGTAGGTATATCCTAGACCCCCCAAGTACCCTCTATAGACTCTAAGTATCCCCAAATAGAAGCTACATAGACCCTATTTTAGGGTACTTGGGGGGTCTAGGATGGTATATGGGTTTAGGGTTTAGGATTTAGGGTTTAGGGCCCAATGGCATTCCCAGTCACCTACTTTATGGCCCAGGTATATACCGTATGGCTACATGGCCCCTGTCAAAGCAATTTTCTGCCCAAAAAACGGTAAACCCTAAACCCTAAACCCCAAGGTACTGTGCATGGGGGCATCCCAGGAATTGTGTGGGGAAGTTGCTTCGGCGGTATCCTCCCCCAAACTAGCAATGAACATGTAGTGGGGTCTAGCGTTCAGGGGTGTAAGGTTTAGGGCCTACCAAAGTGACAGGATTTTGTAGGGAATCATTTTGGGCTTCGATGGTTAGTTCCGGGAGGGTATCCAAATAAGCTATAGTCTAAACTCCTAGTATGCCCCTTACTAACCCCTGTACTACTCCCCTATATAATCCCTTATCTAACCCCTTTTAAGGAGTTTAGACTACAGCTCAGATTGGTCTAACAACTTGGAAATGATCTTGGTAGGGATGAATGTGGTTTCAGGCTGTTTGCGATGCTTCACAGCTTTTTGGTTGCAGAAACGTCCCATCAACTCCAAACATGGTGCCTACTTTACGCTACCTCGGGTCTCCTAAGGGCTCTAAGTCTGTAAGTCAATCCGGTTTGAGCCCAAACTCATACGGTCTATACCTGAAGATAATACCTTCTTTGCGCTGTTTAGGGTTTGGCAGAGCACCTGAGGCGGGTGCAACAGTCGACTAGAAGCCGGGAGGACATGCAAAGCTGCCCTTAGCAGTGAACCTCTACATTCCTACACCCTAACCACATCCTACACCCTAACCCCACACCCTAAACCCCCTAACCCTAAACCCCTAAATCCCCCAATCGTAAGTCCTATGAACAGCATGGCCTGGCCCCCGGCCCCTTACCCAACCATCAAGCTTGACCGAAAATCTGTAGTGACAGCTTAAATCCCCAAAGCATGTAGAATAATTGCACTTGTGGCTACTTGTATGGATTCGGGGCCATTATTTTGCCTACTTTTCAGACCCGGGACATGCTTCAAAACAATCGTAATTGCAAGTGATCCCAAGAAAATCTTCTTTGTTGAGAGGCCCGAGTGGAATTGAAACCCAAGCTACAATACTAATCCGCCTAGTCGACCAGTGCTGTACTGCTTGCCAGGTATGTGGGTACTTCTCAAGATTTCTGCCCTGAAGTTTTCAGAAGATCCTTATGATCTTCCTATCACGGCCGAAAATAATGTAGGCCCATGATTAATAAACCCTCTCCCTTCAAGTGCCTAAATATTAGGATCCTTACTACAACCCCTATGACGGGGGAGGGGGCTTATTAATCATGGGTCTACATTACCCATATCCTCCAGAGTCCTCCGTGGTTCCTGCAGCCGAAAGTCAACACCATGGTGACTCCACTGGGCAAAGTGTAAAAGAAGTTTTGCAACCTGAGCCGGTCGGAGTTCAGGCTACTCAAGGGAAGACTAGACTGGGTTGCTGTTAAGGAACTTAAATTAAGTTACCATAATGGCTATATATATAGTAAATAAACGGGTTTCCCCAATGTAGTAACTTAAATTAAGTTCCTTAACAGCAACCCAGTGTATTGGGGGGGGGATGCGCGAAGCCGTGATGTAGTGTTCGGCAATAGCTCACGTGGGGGATTGATCAACCCCAGAGCCAGGGCGGCCCCAACTACGGTTTAAGGTCTGGGTGAAGGTCATTCTCTCAAGGAGCCAATATATAAATAAATATATATATATATAACCCTGAATTATATAATCCTATACAACCCTATGTAGCTAAATAAACCGGGGTTGTATAGGATTATATAATACAGGGATATATATATATGCATATTTAACCCTGTATTCAACAGTTTAACAATCCTATATAACCCTATGTAGCTAAATCAACCCTAAGCCAGGCAGCCACCCAGATCCTGGGCTCTCCTCCCCGCCTGCCTGCTCGGGCTCTCGCTCCTTACGCGGTTTAGGGTTCAGGTTTTTGGGTGTTTTGGGGTTTGGGGGTTTTAGGGTATCTGGGGGGCTTTAGGGTTTAGGGGGTCTTAGAGTTTAGGGGGTTTAGGGGGTTTAGGGTTTAGGGCTGAGTAACGCAAGTGCCGGAGCCCTGCGTAAATCTTAAGGGTATATAATTCTAAAGGATTATATAGTTGACGGCCTGTAGTTTAGGGTTTAGGGTTACATAATTTTGGGTTCAGGGTTTTTATGTTCATGGTTTAGGGTTATAGAATGCTATTTAGGAAATCTGATATGGGTTATAACTGTGGTGCTTACAACCAATAATGGATAAACAAATGGAAAAGAATATTGAACGTCAAATGGGAACTGGGAGTATATGGAGTTTCATATGGGTTATAGGTTGCGGGCCGATATACTTACCAATATCATGATGGAGTCTTATTTAGGTCCCCTATACCCTGCGTATACCAGAGGTCTAGGAGCCAGTCAAACTACTTACAGACTTCAGGGTTTTAGGTTGGGTACTGCCCCCACCCAGTAACAGTCGATATTAGGGGTCCTATTAAGGGCTATATATAACCATATTAAAACTATTATCCAACTGTTGCTGAGGGAGGGCAGCACGCAAGTTCTAGGACTTAGTGCAAGTGATCGCACCTGCCGAGGCCCTGACCCGTCTACTCGGAGACGCTCGACTGAAATATGGAAATACCCCTAAGGGTCCAAGTACCCAATAATTAGGTGCTTGGGTTTTGGGTAGTAGTAATCGTAGTGCAAGTTTTGGGCAAATATATGATTATTAGGTACTTGGATCCTTTGGGTATCATGTTCTACAATGTTTTGCTAATCACATTCTCTAGTTAAGCACCCTGCATCCTCAACCCTACCCTTCACCGACTTGCTTGCAGCATGTGACTTACAGGCCTAGATTGGGATTTGCTGCCACTCACCAGGAAGCACATTGTATGAGCCAATCCAGGTATTGTAGACCCCCTGAAGCCCAAGTAAACCGCTAAACCCTGAACCCTCAACCCCTAAACCCGAAACCCGTAACACCTTACCTCATCTGGCTGTGGATCAGAGCCCACTCACAGGTGAAGGTCGCAAGCCTGCATGGTCCCTTCATTTTGGCTTAAGCCCGCACATTATCCAGCTGGGTAGAGCACATAGCACCCCAGATTTCACCCCGAAACCTGGATTCTCGGGTTGCCAATGTTGATGCATAGCGGTTAAAGCTTGAAAGCCATTCTTATATAAGCTGCAGTCTCACCTCCTGTAAAGCAGATGAAATAGGGGACTACCATAGGTGTATCGAAGGAAGATAGAGGAGTCTAGACTATAGCTCATATACGCCTCATTTCATTGGGAATGCGAAGTGGGCTGCACTAGTACATAGAGTGGGCTTGTTACATAGGAAGCCCAGAAGTCGTGGGGGCAAAATGTTGAGCTAAAGGTCACCCACCCCCCCTGGAAGTGAATGTCTTTATAAAGCCCTTAATTTAAACTACCAGAGACAAATTAGGATTTGTAACAGGCTTGGGCAACCATTCCGCGACATACGCTTGCAGCAGAATTGCCTGGCCTAAGCCCCTCAACCTTACACCCCGGACGCCCAAGACCATAAACTCAGTATCCCGGAGTTACCCCTCATAAGTCATAAGCTCTTAATCGTGGCTGCAACTGGCTCTCAAAGGTTCAACAAATTCTTCAGAGGCTTTAAATTGGCTCCAAACGGCCCAATTTGGCCCAAAGAAATCCTCTAAAATTCTCCCCAAATCTTCAAGTTAACTCCAAAAGGCTCAAATTATGCTTGCCCTCATCCAGGAAGAAAGGCTTCAGCGGAGCGTCTTGCAGCGCGTGGAGCCCGGTAAGGATGATGACACATGTGTCTGCAGGTTGGCATCCTTCCGCCACCTCGGGGTTACAGTCCCAGGCTTTAGGGTATAGGGTATAACGTTTAGGGTTTAGAGTTTATAGTCGCCCTTAAGTAGATAGAATATGGGCTATATGGGGATCTTATTATAACATACCCAAAGCCAATTCTATCTACTTAAGGGGGACTATATTTGTTTAGGTTGTGGTTTAAAGGGTTTATTCTTTGAAGTGTAGAGTTTAGGATTTTGTGCTTGCGTTTTCTCGTGCCACCTCTATAGACTTTGGGTCTGCTGCTCTCAGCCAGCAAGAGTCTCTTGGGTTGAGGGTTCAGGGCTTAGGTTCAGGGGTTTAGGGTTGAAGTTTAGGTTCAGAAGCTACTGGTTATTACGACACTGTTATTGAGTGGGGGGGGGGCCAATATTTCAGGATATCCCAGGTAGAGCAATGTCTTTTAGGCGGTTGAAGCAGGTAAGAGAATATTCTTTCTTACGAGCTACGATAACCAAAAGGAGGACATGATTGTATTCTATACTGTGGACTATAGAACACCCAGTAAAAATACTTCACATTAGGGTTCATGAAGCCCCCGAAAGCGGGCTCTGGGAATAACACAGGGATGTCTATATGTATATCTATAGCTAGATATAGGGGTGCTCAAGGTTTAGGCTCCAGTCGGCTAAAGGATCCTAAGTGGAAGCCTAAGCCCCCGAGACCCGAAGCACATGCTGCCAGTAATGGCAACGTAAGCGGAAGCGAAATGAGGTTAACTGGGTTGCTGTTGAGGAACTTTAATTAAGTAACCATATGGGTATACAATACAGAATAAGGTCCTTCCTTTTTCTAGTTACCCTAAGCACTAAATCCTTAACCCTACACCCTAGTAAATGCTAAACCCTAAACCCAAAATATTGAAGCCTAAGCCCTAAATGAACCTTAAACCCTGATTACTCGGGCTTCCTTACTATAGTAAGAGCACACTCGGTCACTCCGTATGGTGTTGAGCTGATCTTGTGGTCGTCGTTCACCTCCTCATGTCACTCCTGGCGTCACCACCCGCATTAATGACAGCTCATGCTTTGTCGTGAGCCGTGTGACGATCTTCGAAGATTTGGGCGATCCGCCTCGCTCGCCAGACGTATTTGTCAGCTTGCCGAAACTAGACCCCTCGAGATTTGCCACGGCGACTGCTACGGTGGCGAGCACCCGCAAGCTTTGCCACGAGAACAGGCGAGCACTGTCGAGCTTGAGATAGGCCGCAAAGGGGAAAAGGGATGGCTGAGGCTCTAGCATGGCCCCAGCCGCTTCCATCCTGAAGCTTTCCAACCCCAAGCCCTAACCCCTCCCCCGAGTTCATTTTGCCGGGTTGCTGTTAAGGAACCTAAACAAAGTCACCGTAACATGGGTATACGGTTTCCTTGTTATAGTGTAGAACTTGGCTCAAATTCCTTTACAGCCTAAACCGTGAACCCTAAACAGGTTTCAGCGGTGCCCCCCTGCAGGATTGGTGGCTGCTTGGCGCAGCTCCAGCAGGTTTCATGGTGGCCAGCTGGCGATTGCTGGCTCAGACCGAGAACCCTGCTAAGGTTTAGGGTTTAGGGTTTGAGATTTAGGCTTCAGGGTTTGGGGTTTAGGGCTCTAAGCCTTAAACCCTACCCTACACCCTAAACCCTAACCCCTAAACTCTAACCCTTAACCCCTAGAAGCTCAGAAGCTTTCAGACTGAGGCTTGGCAAGTCGAGAGCACTGTCTACTTCATCAGCAAGACATGAGCCATGGTCTAAACTCCTAGCATCCCCCTTAATAACCCCTACAGTATAGGGTCTACGGTTTAGGGTTTAGGGTTAGTGCTTAGGGTTTAGGGTCTGAACTCCTAGCATCCCCTGAAATAAGCGCTATAAAGCTCCAGTATATAATCCCTTAAATAACCCCCCTTCAAGGAGTTTAGACTATGGAAGACATGTAGCTAAAGAAAAAGCTCATGAGGAAGCCATAGGGTGTCAATTTCAATGCTTGTGTCGCAGCACCAGCGCACCCTCGCCCCTAGGTTTATGGTTTAGGATTTAGGGTTTAGGACGTGGGGTCCAGGGTATACAACACCCAAGAAACAGGAGAAGCAACATGCAGGCTGGACTGAGTAAGAGAATGGGGTGCTTATCAACCCTGTGTATCCTCATAGATGACTATATACCCCTAGAAGGCCTTCAAAGGGTCCCTCTAGTAACCTACTTCCCAAATCCCAAAACCCCTAGACCCTTAAGTATCCCTAAACCCTATATACACCCTAAGCCCCTAAACCAAACACCCCTAAACCCTAAACCCCTAAACCCTACACCCTAAACCCCCAAATCCCCCTGATAGGAGATCCTAGCTGCAGTTAGGGCCAAGCTGTGGAAGTCTGCAGCATCTTTGGCGACCAACCTTTGCTTATCTATGCTTTGGGGTTTATGGCTCAGGAGTTTAGGGTTTGGGGTTTAGGAAGTAGGTTTCTGAAGGGGCCCTTGAAGGGTGATATGTGGGGATATATTGAAGGTTTGGGGCTTAGATCAGGGTTAAGGGATAGAGGTATAGGTTTGGGGGGTTTAGGGTTTAGTTAGAGCTTTGAGTTTGGGGTTGAAGGTTTTTTTGGGGTAAGGGTTTAGGGTTTAGGATTGCACTTGGGCTCGGTGTAATATACCTCTTGCAACCCCGTGTAGCATACGACTCTTTAGCCTCCTAATGATTCGGCTGCAGTCCCAGGGGTTATGGAGTTCATGGTATTCAGGCTTTGAGGTTTCGGGAGTTGGAAGGTCTAGCGGTTTATCTGGGCATCTGCCAAACTATTGAGGTCCCGCTGCACCCTAAAGCCTCAACCCTAAACTTTACCATACTTAAACCCTAAGACAGGATCATTGAGGGGTCCAGGATGTCCTGGGAAAGTCGGCTGGTGATCAGTTCAGTCTTGGGGAAAGGCTTAACTGCAAGGGCTTCTGGTTATAGGGTTTCGGGCTTATGTGGGGTCGTGGTGGGTTATGGCAGGCTGAGGGCTCAGCTTTTCCCTTCCTTTCGGACCTTTTCTGTACTTAGTGTCCCAAGAGGATTCGGGGTTTATCCGAGAAGTGTGGACTACGCGGCCGCAACCATGACAGCAAGTCTGCATGAGCCCTGAACCCAAACCCCTCCAAACCCTAAACCCTCAAACCCTGACCCCTAAACCCATGACAGGTCCGCCCAACCTGAGTGTAGGGTTCAGGGTTTAGGGTTCGTAGGGAGCAAGGGAATATGTAACACAGAGTTTACATAGGGGAAATATTCCCTTATTCCCTACTAAGAACGAGTAAGTTAGTCTTTAGGCTTTAACCAGCATGCTCTCAAGTTTGAATCCTTACAACCCCTGCGTACCATACCTAAAAACCCCTGCATACGCCAAGTCCTGATTTTACCTTCCCTTGAATGTTGCATTGGATTCTCAAGTCTGCGGGTCATTCAGGCCCCTATAATACTATAACCCTAAACACTACACATCCCTATATCAACCCTCAAGGAAGCACTGCACACACTAACAAAACCCGACACCCTGATGTTTAACAGAACCCTCTGTATCCCTAAACTAGACCCTAGGTAACTCCGCAATAATAATCGCACCCTACCCAAAACCTGAAGCCTAAACCCAAAACCTTCTCTAGACCCAAGCCCTATACTTCCCCTACACAGCCTATAACCACGTTGAATCGACCGCTGGAACCTCCCATCAACACCCAAGACCCTAAACCCTACATGTCCAAACCTACATATCCCTGCACACCCCTATACGTATCACGATATCCAGAAAGAGTCAGTGGTCCCCTTAGTACCCCTCCTTTACTACCCTCATAGGTTCCTCCTGATTTCAGCCTAGCTATCCTAAAATAACCTGAATTTAGGTGAATCTAGGCGGAAGGGGTAGTATGGGGGAGTAGTATATAAGGCTACAGCTCTTTAGCCTAAGCGCTGAATCTTAAACTCGAAGCCCTGACCCTCCAGAAAGCAGCCCAAAAGCGCAGGATCCAGACCGCAGCCCTGGAACCAGGCCTGGAAACGCCTGGGCTTGTGAAGGGTGGAAATTCCCAATTAAGAGACCTTTCGAAGGGAATATGCGGACATATGGGCAGATATGCAGATTTGCAGGGGTATATAGGGCCAGGGGATTTGGAGCCCTTCTACTGTAACTGGAATAGAGAGAGATATAGGTATACATAGGCAACTATAGAAGTATCTAGCGGCGAACACATAAGAATATGCGGAATTGTATAACACTCCCGTTCCTTTTCGCATGATCCGAAATGTTGTTGTGGTTTGAGCTACCTCTTATTGTTTTTTCCAAGCGTCTGGTTCATTTTTCCCCGCTTAACTGTCGCTAACAGGATCTTTTCAAAAAAGCAGCTCAAAAGCCAACAGCTTAACTTGACTCTTGCGCAAGAGCTTGCGTCGCCCTTGCGCGAGCCCAGTTTTTGTCGTGCATTTTCGACCCTCAAAATTCGCAATCGCACCACAACGTATCTTATGAAATACGCCCACAAAGGGCTACCCCCGTGTCACAGGCCAGAGCACAACTCATGCACGAAAGGCTTGGGACGGAGTGGTTCGCGGTTTAGGGCCTGGTGTAGTCTAAGCCCACAACGCTGCCTGCGTTGTACTTCCCAAGGCCCACCAAATTATTCATGAGCAGGTTTCCAGCAGAACCCACATTTTGCAGTGCGCCGCTTGCCAGGATATAATCCTCCTTTGCCGGGACCCTAAACCCTAAACCCCAAAACCCTGAACCCCAAACCCCTAAAACCTAAACCCCTAAACCCTAAACCCTTTAAAGGGGACTACGGGCTCTGTAGCGTTTGCCGTGCGTGTAGAGTGGAGGGAGGGTTGAATCAGTATCCGTAGGGGGGTGTTATTGTTTAGGGTTTAGGGTTAAGGGCTTAAGGTAGGAGGTTAAGGTGAAATTCACGTTTTGGCCTGCAGCTACACAAATTTCAGTCTTAAGTCCCTTTAAACCTGAATTAGGGTTTGCATCTTTGGCTGACGTTCCTTACAATAAGGCGCATAGAAACACATAGTGGCATATACGGGGAACAAAGGGTACGTAAGGGTACGTACGACTAAATAGTTGGACTTTACTAGGCTTGGGCCGATATGCCCCATTAGTTTAAAGGGCTTAGGGTTTCAGGATTCTGGAGGGTTGAAATGGTGGTTTCTTTTTTGAGCACCGAAATGTTAGGGACTGCCATAGATTCCGGCCTCAGAATGGCCCTAAACCGTAAACACTAAACCCTAACCCATACTATAAATTTCCCAGGAAACTAGAAGCATTGCATTGGTAATTATCTATGCAGTCCCGTTCTACAACCAGTGTTCAATTGCGTTTTCCATGTGCTTTTCCATTTGATTTTCCCGTCTCCTTAGACCCTACATATCCCTATAATGTCTTTTACGGGGCCCAGAATATTGGCGCTTATTTACTATTTACGCTTCTACAAATTGTTGTTTCTGTGGGTGTTTGGGCTTTTTCCAATGGATTCACCCAGCCAGGGAGCCACAAATCCCCCAGCTAAAGGATGTACAGGGCTTAGGGCTTAGAGTTAAAGAATGTACCCTACATTTGGATTGCTGCCCCAAAAGCAGCCTGAGGCCCCTGGAGGCCCTGGAAGCCCCTGAGGCCTCTAGGCCCCTGGAGTCCTTTGAAGCGAGAAAACGATCTTTTCGAGGTGGGAATTGAGGGCGTAGTCCTAAACCCTAACAGGAAGTAATTTGGGT
>CAJNIZ010016580.1:36349-48735 GCA_905231905.1 Symbiodinium pilosum
GAAGTTCGCTGTGCGCAGGATGTGCCGCCACCCACAGATCTCTGGAAGTGGGGTGGCGCCATCGGCGCATGGATACTGAGCCCTGCGCAGGCAGACGCCCTAAACCCTAAACCTTAAACCCTACACCCTAAACCCTAATTGAGGGCTTAGGGAAGTTGAGTTGGCCTTTGGCTGCTGTGCTCGGTATGCTGCCCAAACACTGAAACCCTAATCCGGGTTAAGGGTTAAGGGTTTAGGGCTAAACCCTTAAACCGAAACCCTTAGTGTAGACCCTTGATTGATAAACCCCGTCCCCTTACTACGGATTATAATAGGGATCCTACTATTAAGGCCCTTACAAGCAAGGCGGCTATTTATCATGGGTCTACATTAGCCCCTGACCATTTATGTAGCCCTTAGCCCCTAACCATTTGAGCTATAGACCAAACTCCTTAAAAGGCTGTTGTATGGGGGATGATATAGGCGACTACTTAAGGGGATGTTCAGACCCTGAACTCTAAACCCTCGACTAGGGGTTATTGTGGGGGATACTAGGAGTTTAGCCTATGGCTCATTTACGTAAGGCATGCTTCACGTCGAGGAGCTGACATGCCTGCTGCGCCCGAGCTTTATCCTTGGCCTTCTCGGCCCAGGCGACGGGATCTGCAAGCAAGACCCACCTGAAGGGCTTTTAGGGATATGAGGGGTTCAAGGGGTTTTTAGGGTTTAGGGTTTAGGGTTTTAGAGGCTTCTGAACTTAGGGGTTATAGGGGTTTGAGGATTCTCGGTCTAGGGCAGTAAGATTAGACATTTCTCATCAGATACCACAACCGAAACGGGCTCTATGTTGGATACCACAGTATCCCCAAGTCAACTACTACCTACCTGAGTGTTCTCCGTTTAATGCGAAGCCGGTTTAGAGTTTAGTGTTTAGGGGGGCTTTGGGGCGATATTACCGGCCTTCCTGAAAGGTTTTTTAAGGGCTGGGCAAGGGTTGAAAAGCCTCGCTCAGCTCCGCCATTAGGTGCTGTAGGTTTTTTCAACTGTTGCAAATGCTCAGTTCTAATGAAGGTTCCCGACCATGTGAAATTATCTCGACCCCAAAGCGAGTCACCCACCCGAAGAGCGGGTCTGACACTCAAAGCGTGCAGGTCAGGGTTCAGCGAGTAGAGAATGGAGCGTCCAGAAAAAAGCGGTGATTCTTTGGTCTGGCGCTTTGTCGCTTTGCTTCTGCTTATTACTTAGAAGATGAACCCAGAATCAGAGCTGTGTAGAAGAGGCTGTAGTATCCTACCCACGGCCAACTGAATAGTGATGCGTTGATGAGGGTTTAGGGTATACGGTTTCGGAATTTCGGCTCCCAAACTATAATGGAAGAAAAAACATCAAATCTTACCCCGCAATGGGACCATAACAGTAGCGTCGGCGTTGAACATCTTACCCGGCTGTTCTGCGCTGGGCGGCCACCAGTTCGCGGTTCCCCTGCTACACCTGCCAAACTGTCCCCCCAAACCCTAAACCCTGAACCCGTTGTCTATTAGTTTGCCATACTCCCTTCCAAGGTTTCGCTTAGTTAAGGTTCTTAAGGGATGATCCAGGATATATGGGTTTAGGGTTTAGGGGGAATCTAGCGGGTAATATATGGCGGGCTTGTGAGGCAACTCATGACTAGAACTAAAACCCTAAACCTTCTCAAGCGCTCTGGGGGCAAGAAGCTGAGAAGCATGGTCCCCGTATAACCATGGGCTCCAACATTGCAAACATGAAATTGGGCCTAAGAGTTAGAATAAGGTCCTCTGTTACACCACAATGCGCGTAAGAATTATCAAGGATACCCTCCCGCAAGCTAAAGTGGAAGCTCATAAGCGGCACTACATACAGAGACTGCAACGTTTAAAAAAGCTATGCTGGCTTCCATGTAAGCTTGGAGAAGGGCAATCGGCCAACCCTCCTAAACATGATGAAATTTCAAATCCAGGCCACGTCTTTCCAGCAGCTGCAGCGGCTTCCTCCTCCACAACCTCTGCAAACCTGAGACTGTCTGGTAGCTTCTCGCAAGAGGGGTGTCCCGAAGAATTCGGGGATGTGTGGGAAACAGAAGTTTCTCCATATATCCCTGATTCAAGGAGATAATAAAGTCTTTAGGCATAAGATTCGGATGACTTTTAGCAAGTCACATCTGGATGTGGCCGGTCAATTGCCCCCCCCCCTTACATACTCTAACCTCTAAACCCTATACAACCCCATTGTAATAGTTTCCGTATTCTTCTCCATTATCCCCATGTTATCCCAATAAAACCCTAGGTCCTGAATTCAAAAACCGTTGCGTCGCCCGGTTTCAAATCCTTCTGCTGCGAGGTCGGGAAATGGGATATCAAGGGTTTGTCGCAACAGGCTCGTCGCTGATTGTTACAAGCCATTGTCTATGGATCCAAACTGCCCAATGTAGGTAGTACTTACGGACTTGACCGCCCAATGTAGGTATCATTTGTATACTTAGATACCAAGCTCTACTCCCTGAACCCAAAATTATTTCCATTTTCGTTTCCATTCTCCCAAAGTGTTTCCGGCCAAAAAGTGTAACACAAAATGTTTGGATTGGGGTATGTTTCGGGTTATGTTTCGGGGTATGTTTCGAGGTATGTTTCCGGGTATGTTTCGTAGTGCTGGGCTCTTGACGAAAGGGACGTTGTGGGGGTATGTGTCCGCTATTTACTGAGGTATGTATTGAGGTACGTATCGGGGTATGTATCGGAAGGGGTCAAACATGCACCCTTTCATGAGTTCCTGACGCGCCATTTTTGGAAACAGCCATGGATATCAAGGGCCCAATGTAGGTAACCCTAAACCCTAAACCCAATGGTATATACTTGGATCCCTATGGCCAGGAGTTAGTAGGGAATGAAGGCAATGAAAGAACTATATTATATACTTATGTAGGGAGTATATATGGGTTAATAAGATTCCCTAAGGCCCTACTGACCACCAGTAAGATAAGGTCAAAAGGACCCTGCAGGTTTTAGGGTGCAGGGCTTCACCAGGAGAATCTGAGATTCTTTGCCTCACTTTGAGGTCCATACATGAGCTATATAATCCAAACTCCTAGTATCCCCCGTAGTAACCCCTATGATTCTCCCCTATATGACCCCTGATATAACCCCCTTTACGGAGTTTAGACCCTAAACCCTAAGCCCTAAATCCTGAATAAAGGGTGTTATATACTCCCCTAATATGATCCCTTTCAGAACTATAGCTCGCAGGAGCAACGAAGATCACAAAGCCGGAGCAAGGTAACCACCGCAATCATCCCTATCCTTAAGCCCGACAATTCCTGAAACCCAAGTCTTAGGGTTTAGGGTCTAGTCCACTCACCACTAAACACTGAAAAAGCCCCAGACCTCTTGGCCACTGAAGCCCCTGATATGGGAATATATTCTATGGGGACTCTACAGGGATTATGTTGCCCTACTCCCTACTAAGCAACAGTAGGTAAACTGAAGTCAAAACCCCCCAACTTGCCAACCCCTCAAAGGCTAAACCTGAAATCGCAAATCTCCCCAAAGCCGAAAACCTAGTCCACTCAGGGCTTAAACTTGCAAAGCCTCAAGCCGCACACCCCGCCTACCCAGGGAGCCCAATACCCCTCAATTAAGGAAGATAGCTTAAATCACATTAAATGGACCCAAGTATATCAGTCTAAACTCTTAGTATCCCCCTTAATAAGCCCCATGATAGTTCCCTATATAATCCCCTTTTAAGGAATTTGGACCATGGCTTATTTAGCGCATATTCCTTAATTGAGGGGTGTTGGGCTCTCTGGGTAGAGGTAGAAGCGCCGTCAGGAGTCTCTGGTGACTCGTCCGGCTCGTCTGTTGTGTCGTCCTGTAGGGTTGGCTTAGGGTTTAGGGTTTAGGGTTTAGGGTTGCCAAGATTACTCCGCCTCCACCAACTATCTTAAAGGTTCCCAAACACTTTGGGGGGGGTGGCCCTTATAGTCCAAGATTCAAATACTTGGGTTAGGTAATTCAGCGGGACCTTTGTTTCTCGTAACCCCGAAACACATCCTCAAAAGTACTTCGACTCTTGTAATTATAAGGTATGTTACATATGGGGAATTAGGAGGTAGAGTGGTTCTTAGTAGCATATAGGGGCCCTGAATCCTAAACCGTAAAGCATAGAGTTAGGTTGGAGTTTAGGGTTGATGGAGGGGATTAATTGGTCTGGAAACTAGAGTCTTAATTATAAACTGTCAAGAATTTGGGTATTTACCCCCTGCAACCACCCCCCTTAAGGATCTTGTAAACTTGAAACCATCCTAAACCCTAAACCCTAAACTATAAATTCTTGGAATCCCTTCCACCCAAAAAGATGGACGCCATTTACAATCACATAATACTACGTGGCACTTAGGACCCCTACTAAGGGTTCACCCTTAGGTACCTAGAATAGGATTATGAGGGAATCCCAAAGGGTTAAGGTCTAAGGTCCAAGCTAAGTCCCAAGGAGAATAGTCACATGAGTTAGAGTCTAAACTCCTAGTATCCTTTTGATTAAGCCATATAATAATACCCTCTATAGGCCCCTTTAAGGAGTTTAGACAGTAGCACACATAGGGTCCGCAATTTAAGGGCTTGGTTACCAAGTAGCCTTCAGAATCAAGAAGCCGAAGAAGTCTTGGGCGAGAGGCCGATTGGGTGTCTCCTCGAAGGGTCGAATGGGGCCCTTACCAGAAATCTTGCAGCGACCTAAGAATTACGGCACTTTACTACAACAGGCTCATTCAAAAAGTATCACTCACAGTAAGGCCCAAGTGTACCTGCTGCTGGCTGCAACAACTCGCGCCATGTACACCCGCTTACCTAAACCGCAACTTGGAATCCCTGGAAGAAGCCTGGATCAACCTTGCAATGGACAACCTGTTTCTCGCATTACTATGGTACGGCTGCTATCACCAGAAACGCTATTTACCCTATGTGACCTATATCCTTGCTAATCCCTATATACCTCTATCACCCCATATAAGCCCTGTAACCCGTCAGGCAACCCTTGAAGAAACTGCAAAAGGATAACTGGAAGGCAATGCCTTCAATGTCTCGCTGATGAAGTGCAGGTGCCCTGGCTGTGGTCAGGAATTCTTTCTGGAAATTGCAAAGTTTTTTGCAGGACCCGAAGTATAAGTGGGACTGCACAGGGGATTTGGGGGGGGGTCTCTACTAATAAGAGTTATTTAGGCATTACTGCGAGAAACTCCCTTTTTAGAAAGTTGGGATGCTTGTAATTTATGTGTGAACGGTTTTGGGCGCTTCCATCCGATGATAACAGCACACCAGCACAGCCCTGCGATAAACCCTGAACCCTAAACCCTAAGCCCTAAACCCTAAACCGCGCGGGCTCATGGCGGGTTTAGAGAGCCTGTTTGGATCCACGTACCCGCAGAAGCAATGCCACTGGCAATGGCACTGAGGCTAAGAATGGGAATGGCGCAAAACCTTGTGATCTTAGAACCCTAAACCCTTAACCCCAAACCCTAAAGCCTAAACCCTTAACCCTGAATCCCAAACCCTAAACCCTGAATCCTAAACCCTAAAGCCTAAACCCTGAATCCTAAACCCCAAACCCTGAAGGATAAACCCCAAACCCTGAATCCTAAACCCTAACCCTGAATCCTAAACCCTAAAGCCTAAACCCTGAATCCTAAACCCCAAACCCTGAATGATAAACCCCAAACCCTGAATCCTGAACCCTAAACCCTGAATCCTAAACCCTAAAGCCTAAACCCTGAATCCTAAACCCCAAACCCCAAACCCTAAACCCTAGTATCAACTCAATGCTTTGGCCAATCCTAGCGGGACGGGCGTGATAGGAGGATCCTGCTCCTCCTTCCCTACGATACGATCCTTCCTACTCCTCCTATAGTCCCCCTTAAGTAGATAGAAAATGGGGTTTCGGGTTAAGGGTTATAGTCCCCCCTAAGTAGATAGAATATGGGGTTTAGGGTTTAAGGTTATAGTCCCCCCTTAAGTAGATAGAATATGGCTTTGGGTATATTATAATAAGATCCGCATATACCCCAGATTCTATCTACTTAAGGAGGACTATACGGTTTAGAGTTTAGGGTTTGGGGCTCAGGCTTTAGGTTTTAAGGTTTAGGGTTAAGATTTGGGATTTAGGGATGACGGTTCAGGGTTTAGGGTCTAAGGTTTAGGGTCTAGGTTTGAGGGTCTCGGGTGTAGGGTTTAAGGTTCAGGGTGTAGCGTTTAAGGTTTCAGGTTTAGGGTTTGGAGTTTAAGGTCCAAGGCTTAGGTTTTGGGGTTTAGGGCTTGGTTTACTTAGAGGGTAACAAGTATACTATAACCCCTATCAGCCATATAGTAAATGCGCTTATTCCCATTCTTAGTCCACTTACTAAGTCATCCTGACCCTCTGGAGCCGCTCTTTCCACTCATGGCGATTAATCTCCTGTGGGTATACATGTATGCATGAATACAGAGATTAAGGAAATATGAACATGAGTAGAGAGGGGTTTAATGGGTTTAGGGTTTGGGTGCACATATATTGTAGACACAAAGGGAGATGCCTTGGTTTGGATTACGCTCGGGCCAGCATTGGGGAGTCCGAAAGGGTGAGCAGCATGCCTCAGGAGGATCTCCCACCCAGTAATAGTGGTATACTGGGAATAAAGCAGGACCCTGATATAATCCGTATTGTCTCTTATAGTCACTACTACTGCTGTATCTATTTGAGGAGAGGAGATCCTTTTCTTCGGAAGAACAATTCCCTAATTTCGACCCTAAGCCCTAAATCCCTGTAACCATCACCTCCCACCCCTTAACTTACCAGTTATTAGTAGGGTTTAGGGTTTAGGGACTGGATCCCTCTAGTGGCCCCCATGTGAGTATCAATGTTATATTCTAGTCCGTCATTCCCTACTAATGCACTTAAGACCCCACAATATCCGCATAAACCCGTAGTTTCCGTGCTGTTTGCCATCTGCTTTTCCATTTGGCTCTTAGTTGTGCAACCTTGACACCTATACACCGTATGCCTTGGTTTAGGGTTTAGGGTTTAGGGGGGAATTGCACTACCAGGGGCGTTTAGGGTTTAGAGCTTAGGGTTTTACTGCTAGGGAGCGCAAGAGTTCCTCCATCCACCGTCACAAGCAAGGCAGACCCTGAAACCCCACCATGTCCTGGGCTAAAGGTGAGGAATTTCAACTCCTCAAGCTACCAAGAAACGGATACACGCAGTACATCATACTGTTGATGGAGTAAATCTTGCACCACCTGAAGTCCTTAAAGACCTAGGAATTACAATAATTTAGGACCCCTAGGTGGTGCAAGATTTCATCCATCAACAGTATGCTTTCCTTCTACGGGCCCTTAACCCTCCTCTGTGTGGCGTGAGCACGCGACGCTCCTTACCCCCAAATCCTGAATCCTGAACCCTAAACCCTAAATCCCACGCCCTAAACAGGGCAACCCAGTTTCTGGCGCCTGAGAAGACTCCGCTCTGCTCCAAGTCCATGGCCTGGGCAAACGTTTATTCAGGGGGGTTAGGGTTTAAGGTTTACAGTTTCAAGTTTGTCTGAGTCTAAGTTTAGAACCATGGGCTCTACTTTGTATGTACCCTTAAGGATCCCTAGAATGCCCTCTAAAAGGCTTAAGGGCCCATATTAGGGGCAGAGTGCTGGTGTGGAGGATTGTTCTTCTGATTTAGGGTTTAGGATTGAGGCTTAGGATTTAGGGTTCAGGGCTCGCAGTCTCGGACAACCT
Organism: Symbiodinium pilosum; assembly: GCA_905231905.1. Classification (NCBI taxonomy): domain Eukaryota; class Dinophyceae; order Suessiales; family Symbiodiniaceae; genus Symbiodinium; species Symbiodinium pilosum. The sequence continues at coordinate 44,101 of CAJNIZ010016580.1, forward strand.
AAAGATCCCAAGTACCACAATGCTTCAATCCTGGCCCTCAAACCCAACATCGTGGGTACATCGGCCCTTCGTCTGGGTATCTACACGCTTTAGGGTTGAAGAATTAGGGTGTAGGGGGGGTGAAGGGTGAGGTACCTCGGGTATCTGGGGGAAGGCAAAAGAAGGACTGGAGAGTTTTTGGGATTGTTGGGTTAGCTGGTCTACTTGAACCGCCTATTCCTCCCCACCTAAACATCTGCCCTTAGCACCTTCCCTAAACCCTGAACCCTAAAACCTCAAAACTGCAAACCCCAATGGCATCCTGTGTTGTAATAAATGCTCCCTTGAGGCTACTAGACTGTCCAATGTTCATCTCAAAGACGCTACGCCCCATAGCATGATTACCATCATCCTTCGTTTCACGGACTGCTACAAGCAGAAACACCGTGGCTGAAGGCGAAGGCACAAACCTTCGGATTTAGGCTTTCGTGCAAACATGTATACCATAGGACACCAAAACGGAAAGTCTTTTGGTTGCAGGGCTTAGGGCTTACAAAGCGCAACTTACCAGCTCGACTGAAGCGCGGCATAAGCAGAAATATCAAGCCCTAAACCCTAAACCCTAAACCCTAAAACCCTAAACCCTAAACCCTAAACCTTTAAGCCCTAGTGTTGCAAGGCAAAGTTTCAGGGTATTTATTAGTATACTATAACACCTTAGGAGGACCACCCCACCCTGTAATAATGGCTATAAGGGATAATAAGGATTATATTAGGGTCCTCTTATATTCGTATTATACCACTATTACAGGGTGGGGGGTCCTCCTGAATAATACCATACTTCTCAAGGAAGAAGGTACCTGGGGTCGTGCAGGATGTCTTGTATCCAGTGTACGCTAGACCCTAAACCCTGGGGTTGGAGGTATAAAAGCCCTACTTGACAAAAAACAAACTCTATATCTACAAACCCTGTCCCTTATGTCCCAAGCTTGATTTAAGGCATCCATGAGGTGCCCAAACCCTAAGCCTAAACCCAAAACCCCATGCTACTATCCCTTGAATTGAAGCCATTTATGAGGTTCCCAAATCCCATTATCCCTAAAACAGCCCGGCTTTCGTACCAAAGTCAAAGCCAGCGAAGCCAAGATACCAAGCGCACCACGAAGCGGCCCAGATAACTGTGCCGACCTTGATGCGCACTCATATGGGTGGTTGTCAAAATTATAGGGGTTATTATATAAGGATTATAGGGACTATACTGGGGTTCTATGGGGATAATGAAAAAGAAAATGGAAACTACTATATTGAGGTTATATATACCCTAGTAGTCCCTTTTGGGATACCCTAGATATGTGCCGTAAAATGACAGGGATCCAAAAAGGGACCGTAATGTTAACAACCACTCATATGGGAGCTTTTCAAAAGAGGGTGCTCTAGGGAACCTTATAGGGGAGGGGATGATGGGGTGCCTATTAAAGGCGATACGTATCGGCGATATTTTGAGAAATTTGCATATGGTTTAGGGTTCAGGGATGAGGCTTTAAGCTTGCGTTGCAGTCCTACTGATTCGAAATATCCATAATAAGGGCTGTAGAACCTGCTGCTTCATGAGGGGACCCTCATTCTTGGAAAGACCCATGCAGGTGACACCTGCTTTTTGCCTGAATTCTTTTGTGAGAGGTTGCATGTGAGCTATAGTCTAAACTCCTAGTATCCCCCTTAATATCCCCTAAAGTAGTCCCCTATATAATCCCCTATATAACCCCCTTTAAGGAGTTTAGAATATAGCTCATGTGAGTTATTCAGGGGGATACTAGGAGTTTAGACAATGGCTCATGTAAGGATTGCATGCTGATAGGGTACCAGCAGACTGCATTTTCTCAGACTTTGGGTGGAATTGTAGAGAGAGCCTAGATGACGTATGCAATTAGAAGGATATGAGAAATCAATTGGGTTTAGGCGATGTAGAAACTCGAGATTGTCGATCACGATAGCGCAACTTGTGCTTGACGCTGCGCATTCAATTTTCAGGATCCAAGAGGTGGCTTCCGACCAACAGCGAGACCCTGGACCTAGACCTCGTAATAAATTCAGAGAAAAACTTGAGCACCCCAAGGAAACTAGTCCAGTTCCTCTGCGGTGCTTGACTCAGAAGTCATTACAAGAAGAATGTGGTATTCGACGCGCGGCACTGACTAGGTGGTCTGCGAAGCCCGAAGGCACAGAAAGCATGACTCCACAAAGAGGGTGGACGCTTGAGGGGTTCATTACTCTCTGGTGTTGCAACAACCGATATCGTGCCCCTTGTGTAGTACTTAGTCTGATGCATAGATTAGGTGTGCCGTGGAGGCTTGGGTACTGTAGAAGCCTAAGTAACTACCATGCTTATGTTATAGGCATATGTGGGGTTAACGACGTTTAAAGTTTAGGGGCAGAATGATGGGGAATCCAATGGAACAGACAATGGACAATGAAATGGCGGTTGGGATTTCGTGTAGGGTTTAGGGTTTACGTAGAGCTCTTTAGGGGAAACTACCGATGTTATAGTCCTAGATTCCTTGTATCATCACTGAAAAAGAGTTCCTGGATATACTTCAACATTGTACGGCAAGTTATTTAGGCCCTACATTGTTCAGCAAGCTCGCGCCGGGCTTGGGGAACGTGTTGGAACCCTAAACCCTAAATCCTAAACCCTAGACCCTATATCCTAAATCCTAAACCCTATATCCTATATCCTAAATCCTAAACCCTATATCCTAAATCCTAAGCCCTAACCCTAAGCCCGAAACTCAACCCCAAGAGCCTAAATGAAAGGGGCCATTGCCTCATCAGGGCATCTGGCCTGCTTTAAAGCTAGATGAATTAGGGTTTAGGATTTAGGGTTTAGGGTTTAGGAACTAGGGTTTAGGGTTTGTCATGAGTTCAGGGCTTAGGGTTTAGGGTGAATCTCGCTTGCTCTTCCATGCACAAGGCAAACTACTTTACTGGGGAGGTTAGTAGGGAATCAGGGAATAAAGTCTATTGGGATGACAATTATATTCCTTTATTTCCTACTCAGAACCAGCAAGCTACATTCAGTACTTCACAAACTCGTCTGAGCTCGCTATAACTTGCCCAGTGTAATACCTATTTAGGATTGAAAAGGGGTAGTGTTCCGAATTCTGTAGAGTTCGACCTTGGTGTGGCTCTCAAGGTTCAGACCTGCAGCCCCTATTCAATCCTGAAACACGCCAAACAAAGCCCTGAATCGTACATCCCAAACCCCAAAGCTCTAAATAGCCTTGAACCCTATCCCACCCTAACCCTGAACCCCAAATCCAAAAGAGCCCCAAACCCCGTGCACCCCGTTCAACCCTAAACCCTCTTCAAAATTCCGAAAAGTATCATGGTTCTGCCGCCAAGGCACAGTGAAGTGCACGTAGCAGTGGACCGGCAAATGGGGCCGGGGTCAGCAGGTCCGGGACACCTTAGCATTTGGTTGTTCTTGAAGGGCTTTAGGAGTTTTGAGTGTTAATGAATGGCTTGAGGAGTCTTGGGTGCAAAGTTGAGAAGTTTGGGGGTTTGCAGGGTGTAGGAGCTTGTTTTCTGCGTTCCACGTCGCTGGCTTCGTGGTAGACTTGTTGGAGGACTCTATGAACGACCCGGTTTGGCCAAGCTCTTAGAGTGTAGGGTTTACCTGAACCCCAAAGTGTGCCCGAAACCCTAAACCCTAAACCTCCGGGGCTATTATTCTACATACTTTTGGGCTCAAGGTAGGGCCTTGAGGTGAGCATCGTCCTACTTTCAGTTTGAGTAGACAAATGGTACACGGATCGAGATGCGAGGGATACAGAGGCGCCATACTACATTGGACACCTTCTTGAAGCCTTATAGTCCCCCTTAACTAGATAGAATATGGCTTAGGGCGTGTTATAAAAAGATCCCCATATACCCCATATTCGATCTACTTAAGGGGGAGTATAGCCCCGAAGCCTAACCCTGAACCCCTGAACCCAGGATTCTCGAGTATACTGGGGCAAACAAAACATGTCATGTCTCAGGGACCTAGGAAATGCAAATTAGGGTTTAGGGTAAGGAAACCCCAAACCCTACACCCCAAAGCCGGATGCCTACAGTGGCTGAGCCAGGGACTTTCAGGTGTCAACTTGGGCGCTGTTTCTGCACCTTCAAACACAAAGGCGGCTCGAGGCTTGGGGGTTTCGGGTTTGGGGTTTAGAGGTTAAGGGTTTAGGCTGCGGGTTTAGGCCGTTAGGTGTAAGCTTTGAGGGTGGAAGGTTTCAAGTTTTGCGGCTTCCCGGTTGCTAAAGCGCGTGGCGATGTGTTCAGGGTGTAGCGCATTTTGGAGGAAAGTGTGTGTTAGGGTGTACTACAGGGGCCTAAAGAATTGACAATATCATGATTTTGAGGTCCATGTGAGGTACCACATACTATAATTTTGCAAGGAATATGGAACCATTTTATTGGCTTTTATTTAGGCCCTATATTAGGGTTCAGGGTTTGATCCTTTTTTCATGCAAACTGTATCTATCTGTACACAGAACACCGCTATAAAGGCATCTTGGACCCACAAACTGACTGCAGCCCAATTTTTCTCGAGACAGAGAGAAGTCTAGGGCCTGAAAAATCAGGATAACTATACCTTAGGAGGACCCCCCA
>CAJNIZ010016580.1:49028-63513 GCA_905231905.1 Symbiodinium pilosum
CCCAGACCCCCGAAGGGATCCAAAAAATGGAGCCATGCAAAATGATCCTCAGTATTACATTGGGGAAACTAGGGATTATTGGGAGCTTTCATTATTGGATCCTTTAGGGGGTCTGGGTTATCAGCAGTCATTCACAACCGTTTGCCTGTGCCCCAATTTACCGTGATACAGCTGGCGATGCAACCTTGCAAACGCCAACAGGATATGAAACGACAGAGAACCCTACCCAACCCCATTGCACGTAACAGCCACCACCACTACTACCACTACTACCCGAATATCATACACCCTAGGCCCAAATACCGTAAACCCTGTTGAACCCAAACATCATAAACCCTAAGCCCTAAACCCTACACGCTACACCCTAAACCCGAAACCCTAACCCTAAACCCTAACCCTAAACCCTAACCCAACCCCACCACACCATCATTCCCGGGCTCCCTGCGACGTGCAGCTCCAGCAGGGCCACGCGACCTGGAAACACAGAAAGTTGAAACCCTCAATTTTGGGGTTTAGGGTTCAGGGTTTATAGGGTTTAGGGGATTTGGGGAACCCTAATCTAACCTCTAATCCCTAAACCCTAGCCCCTAAACCCTAAACCCTACAGACCCCTGCAGAGCCTCAAACCCAGTTTCCACTCAATGGTCCATCTTCATTTTGCATTGGATTCTCCATTGCTGGGGAAATTTCCCTATGTACCCTAAACCCTACGCTCTATAGGACCCTATATTATACATATATCTAGCCTACAGGCCATTGTAAAAAAAAAAGGCTTGGTCAGGGCTTAGGTTTAGGCGACAGGGGGTTCGAGATATGGAGATCGGGCAGACCCCTGAAATTCTACCTGATCACGGGTAAAATTTGAGGGTTCATTGCATGGTATTATTAGGGTTTAGGGTGCAGGGTTAAGGATCTAGGTTGCGGGCTTAGGGTCTACATCTTGAGTTTGTCAGCCCCAAGCCCCAAATCCAAAACCGCAGACTCTCCGGCTGAGCCTGGACACGCCATGCTTTAGGGGTAGGGTTGAGGGTTCAGGGCTTAAGGTTTAGGCTTTAGGGCCTTGGACTTAGAGTTCAGAGTTGAAGCTTTAGGGTTTGGGAATATCCGACACCGGAGAACGGAAGCAGTAAGACGGAAACATAGCTGCAACCACCAGTGTCCTCGCAAGCCCAGAAAAATCGTCACAAAGTTTAGGGATAAACCCTTAACACCCTAAACCCTCAAACCCAAAACCCTAAAACTCTAAAACAAAAACCCTAAACCTAAAACCCTAAAGCCTAAACTGAGAAAGAATTACTGAAAGCCACAGCCAAAAGTATGGCTCACTCAGGCTCCCACGAGACAGTCTTCTGAGTCACACCCTTTGGGATGCCTGACCGCGCAGAAATCTCATATGTTATAAATATACATATATATATATATATATGTGTACAGATTTCTATATATATATATATAGAGAGAGAGAGAGAGATTGAGAGAGAGGGCTTAGGGCTTAGGGTTACTTGTACATGGGTGTTGCCATAAGTTAGGGGTACCCTTGGGGGGTCTTTGTAATAAGGATTCATCGTATTTGGGGGGCTATCTTGGGCTCCCCCTGGTTACGGAAACGGTCCTATAGATGTACCTACTTCTACATCTAAATGTGCATGTGTATGGGTCTGCGCTGGTATCCGTATGGGTATTTGTATTGGTATGGCTATGTGGCATGTGCATGTATGTAGGCAGGTAAGTAGGCTACTTGCAATCCTATGCGGGCCAGGCTCGTACAGAACCCAAAGAAAACTGCATGCTCTCACTCGGGCACATCCATTTGAAGACAATTCCCAAAGAGACTCTGCACGTATTGTTCGACTGCCTGGCACCGCTGATGGACAAACCCCTGGATGACCCTGTGTGACATACACTGCTGATGCGCAAGGTCCATAGCACAAAGTTTTGTCCTCAGGCGTGAGAAAAGCAATCGCTTGTAGTCACAACACGGACCGTGTGCCGAGAAGCCGTGATCCAATAGTAGCAAACACACCCACATCCGAGACTCTCATCTTAGACCCCGGAACGAAATTTGTAAGCGTAATGCAGCGGCCTAGATCATGAGAATAGCGCTTCAGAGTGGACTATACTGTAAACTACGCAGCACATAAGGATCATTCAAGGACAACATGCCCTGGTCTTCAGACCTCTGGGTTTTCTCTACTTGGAAGGTTATGATTCTCTAGAAGCTGAGAAAAGCTTCTAGTCCCCCTGAAGTAGATAGAATATGGCTTTGAGTATATAATAATAAGATCCCCATATACCCCATATTCTATCTACCTAAGGGGGACTATAGATCGCCTAAACCCTAAAAGCCATATTCTATCTACTTAAAGAGGACTGTATCGCCCTCAGTTCTTGCAAACTCCGGTTTAAATAAAGTACTCCTACCCCGCAAAACACTGCAGCGCTGATTCCCCGGGCCGTCCGGAAAGTCGCCCATCATTTCAAGACGAACGCTGGAAATTTGACCTTTTTTTGTATTCGTCCGTCTCTCCTTGCATGCAGAGCAGTCTGACTGACTGACTGACTGACTGCGCCGAGCATATCATGCGCAGCTGTACGAGATACGGAGAAAATTTCTTTACACTGCCCACAGTCATGCCTGGGCTTTCCAAATTTCAGTTGCTAGCTTCCCCAAGAAGGACCGACAAAAGGCCTACTCCAGATACGAGCAATCCGGGCAAAAGGATCCTCTAAGGCACATCCGATTGCAGATTCACAAAAGGACGGTGGATACTAAAAGTCCTGCATGACCTTAGGTGTCTTATGCCTTGGGAATTAAGGCACTATAGCATATTAAGGCTATTAAGGTCATGCAGGATTTCTTGTATCAACAATAGTGGGTTTAGGGCTTGCAACCATCCAGAACAGCGAATTCAAACTCTGGGGGCTCGAAGCCCAAAAAGATGCCTAACCTCCGTGTACTCCCAACTTAGCACGATCCAGTTGAGCCATAGTCCAAGCTCCTGGCATCCCCCTAAATATGCCCTATAATACTCCCCTATACATACCACTATATAACCCTTTTTCAAAGAGTTTAGACTATAGCTCACATCCCTAGACCTTAAACCCTAAACCCTCAAGCCCTCATCCGTAAACCCTTCAACGTAGCACGATCCAGTTGAAGGAAACTGCAACCATGGCATTCAAAGCACATCGGGCGCCAAGTACGCCTGTCTGTGAGAAAGCTCCTGGGAGGTGCCTTGTGTCAACTTCCCCACAATCACTAAACGAAGCGGACTCGAATTGGTTTTACCTCAATTGGGAACCCATGGAACATAAGGACTTCGTCTCCCTTAGAATGGGGGTTTCCCAAAATTAGTGGCACCATTTTGGGGGTCCCTATTATAAGGATTATCATATTTCGGGGTCTATATTGGAGTCCCTCTATTTAGAAAATGACCCAATCTTTTCGTGAACCCTTAACCCAAAGGCTCTCGTATGAACCCCAAGCTCTACACCTGGGCACTGAGCCTTTGACTTGTTCTGATCTGCTTGTTTGAGTGACCCCTATAAAAATGTATGTTCTCATACTTTGGGGGCTTGGGGTTTAGGGGAACTTACTCCAACTTGCCCAGAGGGGTGACTGTGGCAGACACTTCGTGATGCGAAATAGCTTAATGACACGGTTCCGGCTTACGGTTCATGACGTAATGGATGGTGAAGCAGCGGAGTGAGAAGTGCCACCTTTACTTAAAATCTGCCGGGAACTTAATTTGAAGGGGCCTTAGAATCCTGCATATGGCTGCCGGCCCACATTCGGGGCCCGTAGTTCCAACATTCACATGCTGCCGCTAGTGTTTCACTCTGTCAAATTATGAAAAATCCAACCAGTCAAGTTTAGAAACCCTATGAATCCAGAACCCTGGCCCTAAACCCTAAAGCTTAGCCCTCCCAACTTTAACCCTTACACCTGAACCCCACGGCCCGAGACTGAGCAAGTCTTTGATGCCCCTCTTGAAGCTTTCGTTTGTTCCCAGCCCTGGCATTGCAGGGAGGTCTGTACAGGTCTCAGGGCTTCGAAAAACCTGAGGCAGTAACAACGAGGCACCGCTGCAAAGGCGTGTTCTATGCCAATGGCAGCAAGAGCTTCAAGAACAAAATACGTTGATCATCAGTTGAGGGGACGTTAATCACTACACGACACCCTCCGTCCTAAACTTGCTGTCCTGGTAACTTGGATTATCAAGCAGAAGCCCTTTCAGACTTTATGCGTCAGGCATCCACAGTGAGCTGTGGTGTCTAGGGTATAAGGCTGAGGGTTCGTGGTGCGGGTACACAAGTCATGCATTGGGACTCTAGCATGTGGCAGGCTAAGCCGCCTCATTTGGGCACTTGGACCCTGAGATTGAAGATTTCAACATTCATTTCCATGTCCTTTCGCACCTTTGGGGAAATATCATAAACCCCGAAACCCTAACCCCAAACCCCCAAAACCCACCCCGAAAACCCAAAACCCAAAACCCTGAAACCCCCTAAACCCCAACCTTGGCCCGAGCATCCTTCTACAGGTCGGCTTTCCGGTTGATCTCCTCCACGGTGGCGTTGGTTCTCACCTGAACACGCATAAACCCCAATATCTTGGTTGGTTTAGGGTTTAGGGTTTAGGGTGTATACGGGGAATCTATAAGGACCCTAGTATGATTACCATTACCTCTTGTGGTCACTATTAGTGGCGGGGGGCCCAACCTAGCCAATATCCCCCTTAGGTAACATACCTTGAGGGATAGGGTGTAGGGTTTGGGCCTTGATCAGGGAATAAAGGTTTAGGGTTTAGGATCCTAGTATCATGTAGGGTATATTCCCTACTTAAAGGATGGGGAACCTCAACCCATGTCATCAGGACCCTCCAGGTGTCAGATCATAGTCCTTCGGGTAACCAGAAGCCTGTATGACGACAACAAAGCTTCAGGGACAGGGCGCTACACCCTAAACTCTGAAGGCCTCGGGAATTAGGGCCTAGGGTTTGGGCCTAGGGGCTAGGCAGTAGGACAAAGGGTTTACGGAGCACGGGTTTAGGAGTTGTGTAAGGTTATTGCACTGGGAAATTCAAGGTTTGGGGTCGAGGGTTCTGTGGGATGTTTCGTAGGGTAGACGTATAGATCCTATCACCTTGGCATGTTGATATAGGAGCGTATCAACATATTCCCAACATGACCCTAAACCCTAAACCCTATCAACATGTTCCGGTTCCCATAAATCTCTAACCCTGTCAACTCGAAAGTCCCTTAAATAGGGTTTTGGGTTTAGGGGAAGTCGCATAAACACTTCAAACTGTTACCTGGAGTAAGACTGGTGTCTGCACCCAAAACCTTCCTCATAGTGTGAAATTCTAGCAGCCCATCCAATGGTGCTTGTTAGACCACCGTGCCACACAACCCGCTGCCCCTTGCAAAATCGTCTGACCCTAAACCCTAAACCCTAGTCGGCACCTTGTGTTCATACAGAATCTCGTAGTAGTCATGGGGACCGACATTCACCTCAGTGGACTTCCGATGTTGGAGCGCTGAGGGCCATTGGGGTTAAGGGTTTCGGGTGTAGGGTTTGGGGTTGCAACTCAAAAAAACCTGCATGACTCAAAACACCTTCTACCTTGGGAATGATGGTATACTAACAAAGTCAGGCAGGATGCTTAATATCAATAATGTCATCTTGAGGTATATATGGCATCTAGAAACATGACATTGGTAAGCATGTAGGTCCTGTAGATGCAGGTCAGGATTCAAGGTTTGAGGCTGTGGGGTGGGACCCTTCGGCTACGGTGGCGCGAGGGCATCTACTTACAAACGGTTACCGCAAGGCAATGCTATGGATATTTTCTTTTCTAACTCCAGGGCTCTTGAGGTATACCTCCACCACTGAAGAGTCATATGTAGGACCCCTATGTAAGGTATCAGGTTGCTACAAACATCATTCGGTGGATTGTGATGGAGCTGGGAGTGTCTCCCAACTATATCCCAAGTACACACATGTAGCCTGAAGCGGTTACCGGAAATTTTGGTGTGTGATTTGGGGCTCGATTTGGCGCGTATTTGGCGCATGATATCTTATGACAGGGTCCTTGAAGATGAAGGTTACATTGGCTGCAACTGTGATAGAAACCTGAACGCTCGATACTTAGTCGATCTCCACTCTATGGGAACCGATACTTAACATGTCTTCCAGGTTGTGGTAGCTGTTCTTGAATCTGTGCCACTGTGCCAACCCCTAGAGGGCGAGAGTTTCCCCAAAATCTTAGGGTTGTTAGGCTTCAGGGCTTGGGGTTTGGGTTCTGGGCGTAAATGGGTTTCATTACAGTACAACTGTCCGTACACAATGTAGACGGCTGAGTTTCCCATATGTAAACCCCTAAACCCTAAACCCCTAAACCCTAAACCTTTTTTTTACAGTTTCTATGTCATGCCCATGTTCCTATCCCATTGATCTTCTGGTTCCTTGACCCCCTTAACCCTAAAGCTGAACAAACAAGTACTGTGCGGCCGCAAACAAGTACCATTACCGTCTGAAGTGCCCTTTGCTATACCTGAACCCCAAAAATATGTAGAATAATGGCCTTTTAGGCTATTTTGGGGTGTTTAAGGAAAATTTTACTTCCTTTTGGGGCCCAGGTACTACATGCATACAAGAAATTTAGAAACACAATACTGGTAAACCCCAAACCCACTTATCTAGGCCCCTCTTGCAGGGTCACTCTCTCGCCGAGAGGGCAGTAAAGTAGTACCCGGCGGCATTATCTTCAAGATAAGATACCAAGCCAAAGCTGAGCACCACAAGGTTACAGTTCTACAGGTACTACGCAGAGACGACTTTTTCAGGCCTTTGGTTAGCTAGGAATAAAGGAATGGATCCTTATAGTAGTCCCCATAACTCTTTGTTAGTATTTTCCATGTTCTTTTCCATTCCTTCATCCAGAAAAGCCCTAAACCCATTATAGTAGTTCCATTTTCCATTCCTGCATTCCCAGCTAAACAAAGGCCAGTTTTGCGGTAATTCAGGTTAAGTCTCGCTAGACAGGGCTCGGGGTCTTAATAATGAGGATCCACTTCTTTCAGAGGAACATAGGGAGCCCCAAAGCCTAAACACTATAGTCCCCTTTAAGTAGATAGAATATGGCTTTGGGTACATTATCGTAAGATCCCCATATACCATATAGTCTATCTACTTAAGGGAGAAAAGTGTTCCTAGCATCAAACCCTCTGTAGCACCTGAACCTACAGCAGAAAAAGTTCTTAATCACTTGACAATTGGGCTCGAAGTCCTGGCCTAAATGGTTTAGGGTTTACGGTTTAGGGCGTAGGGATGGTTGTAACAGAAAACCAGCTGGAGAAAAGCCTGAGGAACCAAAGGTAAACTCCAAGAGTTATCTGAGCTACTGTCAAGATTGGCCTTGTTAAAGGGCCCTCAACAGTGGACACAGGAGTTCCTCTTGCAGCGTACTCTAGTCCCTAATAAATTCCCTAGTAAGGAACCCATGTCCATTAACTATCTGGGTACATTGACTGTAGCTCGTGTGTTCCTGCCAGGTGACCCTGAAGCCCTATATCATAAACCTTGACCCACAAAACCTGAACCATCAAACCTTACTGCTGAAGCCTGTATCCAAAATCTTGAACCCTAAGCCCTACACCCTAAACCCTAAACCCCAAACCCTAAACCCTACACCCTAGATCCTGAGCCCAAAATGCAAAATCCATGGCGCCAAACCCTCCCTCAGGCTCCAACCCAAAGTAGGTCATATTTACAGACTTTGGGGCCCAATGTAGGTAATATTTATAGACATGGAGGCCCAAACCCTAAACCCTAAACCTTTTATAGACATGGAGCCCTAGGTCCTACACCATTCTACCGCCAGGCGGCTGCGGAGTGGACCCGGGGCACTTTGAACGGAAGTTGGCGATTCCTGGCGCTATTCAAGGGCTTCAGGGTTTAGGCTTGGGAGTTTAGGGTTTAGGGTTTAGGCGTGAGAGTTTGGGGTTTAGAGGCTTAAGGCGAAACCCTAAGTTGTTGGAAATATTTGTCAAGGGTTATTAGGAGGGACCCCGGAAGGGACCCCTAATCCCCCCTCATTATATAACCCTTATAAAGGCCTTGTATACCCCCTATATAACCAAGTAATACCCATATTCCCCCCAATAAGCTACAAGGGTCCCCATTCAGGGTCCCTCCTGAAGCCCCTGAATTTGGGTTCCACGGTTAGGGCGGGGACTCCGTGGATAAGCGAGGTCACCATGTTGTCCTGAAAGATGCGGAGGTGTCCTTAAAGGAGCGGGCCCGATATACTATAGGGTTTAGGGTTTGAGGTATAGTCTTGCTCAGCATGACTCCCAAAAAACTGAACCCTAAATTTTGGGAAGCCTCCATGTGAATTGGAAAATGGCCTGCACCAAAGGAGTTAGAGCTAGCCAAAGGGCGCCTTACCCAGTGAGAACCTGTGGAGGAAGGCTGACAAGGCCGGCTCGTGCCGGGAAACCCTAAGCCAATTTGAACATTCATTTCACTAGGGTAGGTTTGGGGGCCCACAACAAAAAAATGTTTATGGCTTTATAAGGATTATATAAGGATTTAAGGCGGTAGAGATTAAATATTATCTGCAAAGCTACCCCCGTTCAGGGCTAGATTAGGCCTTGGGGTTGGGGTATAGACCCTAAATCCAAAACCCCTGAACACCAACTCCAAAACCCGTAAACCCCTAAACCCCCAGCCCTCCTAAACACTTAAACCCTAATCTGTAAGGTGTCAGACTCAAGGCTTAAGTTTATGGTTGCCCTCCCGCAAGCAAGCATGTCAGCTAATCAAAGGGTTCAGGGTTAAGGATACCATGTTAGTTTGGGCGACGAACCCCAGAACCCAACCGCCAACCAACAACTAAGCCTAAAACCGCGGACACTAGACCCAAAATCCAACCCTAAAGGGTTTAGGGTTTGGGGAATTCCTTTTTGGGAAGCATGAAGAACTAACAGTTGCTCTTCACGCATAAGATTTAAGGTTTAGGGATCGTACGAAATACGCCGCGCTCCCTGAAGGGGGCCCCAACTAGACACGGAAGACTCCAGGTTCCACTTTTTCCTAATGTTCAGCTTTCATAAGGACCCTCCCAAAATGAAAGCGAAAAGGGTGGTACTGGGATAAACCCCCGTCCTTAGACCTTGAACCCTAAATAGTGGGTACCACTGGGGTACCTAACCTTTGGGCTAAGGCTTCAGGATCCCCCTGTCTAAACTCACGACGCCTACCCTTACTCGTCACAGCCTACTTGGAGGGTCAGCAGCGCTTAGTAAGTATACTTGGAATAACCCCAAACCCAAAACCCTAAATCCTAAACCCTAAACCCCAAATCCCAAACCCTAAACCCCAAACCCCTGTTTTTGGTGTGGTTTCGCACCCAAGCTTGGCGTCCCAGCGTGGGCACCAGCAGGTCTCCCTGCACCCGAAATCCGAGAGTACCTCTGAGTGTAAGGTTTAAGGCTTCAGGGGTTTAGGTTGAGGGTTTAGGGCTTAGGGCTTACGGGTTTAGGAGTTAGGGTTGGGGGTTCAGACTTTGGGGTTTAGGGCTGGTGTACCTCTGGATTTTAAGCTTGAAGGTTGAAGGTTAAGAGTTCTGGGTTTAGGGTTGAGGGTTCAGGGTTTCGGGCTACGGGCTTAGGGTTTAGGGTGTGGCTTTTGAGCTTGGGGTGGAACGTTCGTATGTTTACCTAGGGGGTATAAATATTGGGATTTATGGGGGTATAAGGTTTTGGATGTATGTAAGGATCGGTATTCCGAGCTCAGGGTGTAGGCCCAAATTCGCAAACCTTGACCCTAAATCCTAAACCCTAAAGCCTACATCCTAAACTCTAAAGGGTGCTGTCAATCCGGGAAGTAGGGCTTGGGTTTATGTTCAGGGCCTCGGTTTGTTGCGGTTACAGGCTCTTGGCTTGGGTGTTAGGATCTAAGGTTTAGGGTTTAGAGTTTAAGGGTACGATTTACGGTTGAAGTGTTTTGAGTTCAAGCGTTGAGCGTTCAGGTTTTAGGGCTTGGGGTTTAGGGCGTGTACTACGAAGTAACGTACCTTGATCATATCTTCGCATAAGAAGGTTACTGTACTAAACGATGCTCCAGCTTAATCCCTACCTAAACCCCAAAAGTAGGTAAAATGATAGCCCTAAACCCCTAAATACAGCCCAAAAGGCAATTATTTTACATACTTTTGGGGTCCAGGTACACTCTAACCCTAAAACCCCAGCAACTCATGGATCTCAGTGGCATGGTGACCTTGTAAGCTTTGGGCCGCTGCCCATCAGAATCTAGTGGCACAAGCAGTAGACTCGATGACTCGATGACGCCTCAAGACCCTGCAATATGAGGTCGAGCATGAAGCACATTGAGCCGTTAACCTGCCCTCACCCATTGGCCGCTCATAATAGGGGTCATGTAGAGGGATCCATAAACTTCTACTAGAAATATCCAGCTGTTAAGGCGTGGGCGCAGCATCTTATCTAGGCCTGCCCCTTGTGCTTGCAGATGCTACCCTAACGCCTGTGGCAACAAACAGCCTCCCAAGGGCAAGGCCTCTCAGCGCCTTGCAGAGGCTCCTGGTGGTTTAGGGCCGCTGAAAGCCTCCCAAAACCCTTCTAAGCGTTCCAAGACCTTCAAGACCCTCCAAGGTACCACATTACGGTTCTGAAAACCATATCCATTGCCAGCATTGTCCACATGCTTCTGCAAAGCGTCTTCTTCTATCCCTACAAGTCAGATTGATGAGGTCTGACGTAGGTGGGCAAGCAATGCAAGCCATTACCAACATGATGATGAAGTCTAGTCGGGAAATCTAGAACCATAATGCTGGTAACTTCCTAGGTCACCACATGAGGGATTGTCGAAATTAGGGGTACCTTTTTGGGGGTCCCTATAATAAGGATTATAATATTTTTGGGGTCTATATTGGGTACGCCCCATTTTGGGAAACTACCACATCACTTCCTATTTTGTCCGGGGCACCGTCTGCTTGAAAGTCGAAAAGCTTTTCGCCTCTGCTGCCATAAACCTGGCATGCACTGGTTCAGGGTTTAGGCTTTAGGGTTTAGGGTTTAGGGTTTAGGGTTTAGGGTTGTATGTAAAAAAATAGCCCTAAACACCAAAAAATGGCCCAAAGGCCATTACTTTACATACTTTTGGGGTCCAGGTAGGGGTTTAGGGCGGAGTTTCCTAGAGTCACCTAAGTGGTTTTAAGGAGTCGGGCGTTGCATACTGGAGATTCGACTTAACTCTGATGGAGAGTGAAGGAATGAAAAAAAAAGGTGGAAATTACCCTATGCTTAGGGATCATGTAATGACTACTACAGGATCCATTCCTCTATTCCTTGCTTAGGAAAGGTAGGTCAGTGGCTTGGTTTTTCCATGTGATTCATGCATTAGCCGTCTCAGGATCGGTTCAGTGTTGTTTGTTGGGTGCACGTCTCGCATCCAGATTCTGAAGCTTATACTCTCGACCCTCAGCCCAAATACAAAAGACATAATTACCGCCGATCGGCAAAAATCCTGTAGAAGGACTTAAGCGTTGAGATCCCTCGTCTGTACTCCTCGTCCGGGATGTACCCTGAAGCCTATACACGCGCTACAACCCGTTTGTGTCCCGTTTCATGATCCCCGTGCTCTCCGACATGAAAGCTTACGCTGCAAGCCCGAAACCATCCCAAGCTTCAAACCCCAAATCCTAAACTGTAAACTATAAACTCTGAACTCGAAACTCTGCCGAAGTCAACCGCAAACTAAAACCCCTGCACAGAATAATGTTAGGCCTTAAATCCCTCTGCTTACTCAGGCGCTGGCCGCCAGCTGCGATGGGCGAACCGCCGTGAAGTGATAGTCAAGGTCATGCCGATGCAGCGAAGTGCCTGGCTAGTTCATATGCTCTGTACCCCGAAAGCAAGTAAAACTAAGCTCCAACACCTATCAAAAAGTCAAGAGAGCCACCATTTCATATACCCTCGGAGTGAGGGTACCCTCGGGGACCGTAGGACCGAACCTCAAAGTGAACAAGTCGAGGTCCTTCCTTCGGGATGTGTCTAAGAATAGGTTGAGGTATGGGAGCTCTGCACATGTTGGGATATTACCCGGGAGGACCGTAGGGACGTAGAGCCATGTAGAGACCATGAGGAGATTATGGCACCCTCCTTGAGGACCATGCCGCCATAGGGGCTTATATGAGCTATAGTCTAAACTCCTTAAAAGGGCCTATATAGGGGATTATATAGGGAACTACTATAGAGGCTTATTAAGGGGGATACTAGGAGTTTAGACAATGGCACATATAGGGCATGATTTTTGCAAAGCTCTCACAAGGGGACTTCCTTTGCAAGACTAGTTGCTTCCTCCCGGCGGGAGGGTGAAGTTCCAGACTCGCACGACATCGTCCTTTACGAAAGTTCCGACAGGGGGTGGTACCCTCCCAAAACTACTAATCACGTATGGTCGAATCTTGATTTGTGGTCCACGAAATGGACACAAGATCTATGCAATCTCTGATTTCCTAAGCATTCCTATCTACACTCATCAGGAACAACGGCAAAAAAAACCTTTCAGGCTCCCTGTCAAATTGCGGGGGAATGTTGAGTTCTTACGGTTCATGGCTGTGGTTTACACGACCTAAGCAGCCACCCTACGGCAGGGGCCAACATGATTACAAATATGATCTTGAGGTCTACTGGAGGTAACCAGTAGCATGATTGTACAAGGAATGTAGGACCAACATGTTGGTAATCATCCCTATCGATCCCACACAACCCCAGTCTCCATGTAATTTTCCGTTTCTTTTCCATTTGAGCCCCCATTGCTCTCCCCCTGAACCGGAAAAAATTAAGCCGAAAACCATTGCGACCCTGAAGTATGCTCTCTTTGGCGAAAAAGGTTCAGGGGTTAGGCGTGACCCAAGAGACACAGTTAAGGGTTGACAGTGTAGGGGCTGAGGGTTAGAGTAAGGGCTTAGGGTTTTGGGGATCTGGGTTTATGGGTTTAGGGTTTAGGGGTTTAAGCTTTGGGGTTTTAGGCTTAGTGTCAGTTTCTAAACCTGTCAGGACCGGCTACTAATCTACCAATGCTGAAAGAAATATTAAGGAAGGCACTCAACCCCAAAGCCTTTATGTTGGAACGGCTCCAGGGCGACCTACCCCACATGCAACAAAAGCTCTAAACCCTACTTGCAGGGTCAGGGGGACGCAGAAGTTGCACTTAATCCCTATAAGCCACATATAATCCCAGTTCTCCCAATGATTAAGCCACTTCCTAAGTGCCTGACCCTCCAAGTCGGCCCTCGTCTCTCACCCCCCCTCACCCCAAGCCGTGAACCGACCCCAAAGGCTGAATCCTAAACCCTCGAAACATCAAGCCTAGAACCCAAACCCTAAACCCTCGAGGGTGTTTAGTTTAGGGTTCAGACTTCAGGGGTTAGGGTCCCAGGGTTGTCAGGGTCGTTACGCTAAACGTCTCAACTCAAGTGTGAAGTGGTAGCAGGCGACGTATGTGACGTTAATGGTGTTTGGGGGTGCACTATACAATACCCTGGGCTAGACCTCCACTCAGCAATAGTGGCACAACAGGAATGTACAGAAGCCCCACGACCATTTCCAGAATCCATTTTGGTCACTAGCGGGTGCCACATAAACTATATCAGGATGTAACCCTGAATTAGCGTATCTGGGACCCAAAACCCAAAGCTACAAACCCTAAGGGCACAAATCTAAAGTCTTTGACTATACCTTTGAAACTAAACCTTAAACCCAAAGCCCCAAACCCTAAAGGCCCTAAATCCTAAACCCTTAACTTTGAAAGGATTAAAAGGGCAAAGAGTTAGTATGTACTTCCCTGAAAACCTCAAAGTCCCCGAACCCATGCTGCACCCAAGTCCTCGAAGATTACCTGCCAGCTGCAACTAAGGCGGAGGGTTTAGGGTTTAGGGGTTTAGGGTTCAAAGTTTAGGGGTTTGGATTTAAGGTTTAGGGTGTGTTTGTGGGTGCTAGAAGCAGGTAAGTTGCCTATTCAAATAACGCTACTGTGCGAAAAAGAGATCAAACAATACTCTATATATTGCGGACTGTACTACCAAGTTTTTCAATGTTGCTCAGTTGGTGTTTTAGGGTTGAGGATTCGAGGGCTACGAGCAGAGAATAAATTTTGGGGTTGGGGTTTCGGGCTTGGGGCTTCATAAGGGAGAAAGGTTTGGGGCTTGGAGATTAGGGCTGGCTTCGGGCCTGCAAATTTGCAACTGAGTGGTTTAGGGTGTAGCATCTACTTCGTGCGATGCTGCGATCGCCACGGGGCCACGCAAGGTACGTATAAAGGCTTGCGCTAGGGCTGCGAACTGATTATTACAGTGACAGCGTACATTGCCGAACTGCAGGGCCCTCAGACTGCCCTTGGTTTGGGGCTTTACGGCTTGTGGATTATGTTTTACGTGGACCCCCCACCCAGTACTAGT
>CAJNIZ010016580.1:81627-93337 GCA_905231905.1 Symbiodinium pilosum
AGACTATAGTACATATGATTATTGGGTACTCGGACTTTTAGGGAAACCTACACCTCGCGCCGCCTTTCAACATGTGGCAACTGCTTCGAATCTGCCGATCTAGTTTACTGTTTAGGGCTTCGGGTGTTGGGTTTTGGGCTTAGGGTTTAAGGGGTTTTCGGTTTGGGCTTTGGTTAAGGTAGTCTCATCACAACAACACAATATCCACCGCCCACCCTCGACTGCAAGTTCAACGTCCTCAAACATACCTTTCTGCATTTCTCATACTGTTCGCCCGCAATCTGAACCTGCCCTCTGAAAAACCAAGCTGCTAAACCCTAAATGGTAGTTGCCATAAACAGGTGACTCCCAAATATGCCCCAAAATACGACAAGCCTCATGACGGGGACACACTAGACCCTAAACCCTAAACCCAAAATGGTACCCTAAACCCTGAACCCAACACCCTGACCCTAAACGCTAAGCCCTAACACCCTAAACCCCGAACCCTACAAACCACGAACCCTAAACCCCGAACCCTGACCCCAAAAAACCCTAAAACCCTAAAACCCTAAAACCTGAAACCCTAAGCAATTAAACCCCAAACCCCCAAAAACGGTACCCTAACTTCGGGAAACCCCCCAATCCTCCTTAGACCTTGCGGCTGAGCCACCACGCGGTCGAAGCTCAGGCGGTCCGCAATATGCCTGTTCAGGGTTAGGGGTTTAAGGGCTAGGGGGATTAGGGGGTGTAAGGGTTAAGAGGTTCAGGGGCTAGGAGGTTTAGGGGTTTAAGGGTTTAGGGGTTTAGAGATTTAGGGGTTTAGGGTGTTAGGGTTTATGTGTTTAGAGGTTTGGGCGGGCTTATAGGGATGTCCAGGGCAGCCGGGGTTACTTTAACGTTCAAAATTGGATCATATGGCATAGCACCCCAATTCAAAGATCCCTGGAAGTGGACGCAAAGAGGTTACTTCAAACGGAAACCCATCAGGACCTGGGGTAGGGGTTTGGCGTTTTGTTGTGTACGGGCTGAGGGCCCGCGCGCGCTGGAATGAAGCTAGTCACCACATTCGGATTCGGTTTGGGGACCCAGCATTGAACGTACATCTGCTAATGACTTCTGATCCACACCTCCGGAACCCCCTAAACCCTAACCCCCGAGGCTCTAAATTCAAAACCTAAACCCCGAAGCTCTAAACTCAAAAGCCAACTACACCCTG
Source organism: Symbiodinium pilosum (assembly GCA_905231905.1). Classification (NCBI taxonomy): domain Eukaryota; class Dinophyceae; order Suessiales; family Symbiodiniaceae; genus Symbiodinium; species Symbiodinium pilosum. The sequence continues at coordinate 82,826 of CAJNIZ010016580.1, forward strand.
TGCCTTGCAACCGACTCCGGGGTAACCTCGAACCACGCTCCTGTTCAGGCTTATGGAGATCTACCAGGCTGTCACAGAGGGAAAAAAAGGGTTCTCTTTGCGCATGTTAACGAACTTGCAGAGGAAAACAATACCCCACAAAGTGTGTGGGATCCCTAAACCCTAAACCCAAAGCAGATTCATCCGCTAGGGCGTCAGGATCTAGAAAGCTCAGTTGGCTTTCGGGCTCTAATTTCATGAGTGCTTCGGGGATTTAACGGCTCCAGGAGTTTAGGATTTAGGGCTTGGGGTTGGGGGCTTTTTGGGGGCTTTCTGGGGGCTATACTGTACATTGGGTACTGGCCCCAGTAACAATCAATGATGAGGTAATCTGAAGAGTTTTATGTGTTCATACTATAACTGCTCTGTAGCTGTTACTGAGTGGGGGGCTGTATCCAAGATTTCCGGCTCTAGAGCTTGGGTCTAGGCATTGGGGCTTAGCATTTCAGGCTTAGGGTTGTACAGGCTACATGGAGGTTGACCTAAACTCCTTCAGGAAGATTCTTGGATCTTGTAGGTCTATGATGGAAAGTGTAGGGAAGTTTGGTTTAGGACTTGGGGGCGTTGACAGCATGAAATTGAAAGATTATATAAGGATTTAGGATTGGGCATGTGAGGAAACAGTCTTCTCACGTACACTAGCAAAATAAGACACTACAGAAAACTACTTAACTATAGCCTGTTTTCCCCTACCTTTGCTTAGGCGTGTCGAATTTGGGCGCAGAAATCCTGATCCCTACCTGTGTGCGGAAGCCAAACACCTCAACCACTCCTGAATCCTGAGCCCTATCTCCTAAACCCTGGCTTAGGGTTTAAGATTTAAGGCTTATGATTTAAGGTCTGGGGTTTAGGGCTTAGGATTGAAGGTTTAGCATTTTGGACTTAGGGTCCAGGGTTCAACTGGCAGCTGGCTCCTGCATCCATACGGACGCCTTCGTCGAAGCGGGCGAAGTAGTTATAGCGGCGTTTCCAGTACCTTGAGGCGTAGGACTATGGGCTGAGGGCTTAGAATGTCTTAGCCCACATTACCCTAGGAAGAAAAAAGGATCCTTTTTGCATGAATGTAAGGAATCCCATACCCCCAAAAAGTAAAAAGGATCCCTAACATTGATCCAGATGTCCAGTGCCGAGGTTGAGATTAAGAGTTTCCAGTACCTAAAATTGTAGGGTCTAGAGTTCCCGGTGCCCTGAGATTTTAGGTTTAGAGTTTCCAGTACGTTGAGGTGCAGGGATTAAAGGTGGATTTAGGGAATCAAAGCTTTGCCGCAAGCTCCGACAAGGGAGCATCTAGTACCTTGACACCTTCAATAGGCCCTGGACTAATCTCCTAGTATCCCCTGAACAGCCCCTTTAGTAGTCTCCTATATAATGCTAAACCCTAAACCCTAAACCCCTAAACCCTAACCCCTTTAAGGAGCTGGCTCAAATAAGCCCGAAGCAAACTCCAAACCCTGCCGCCATCCCAGAGCAGACCGAATCTTCATGGTCCGAACCCATCAAAAGCCCAAACGAGCCAGAACGCATAAATCTTACGTAGCTACGAGCTGTGAGGGATTTTAGGGGGGGTCCCTCCCGAGGAGTTTGTAATGTAGCTTCAAGCATCATTATTTGGGTCCTATATACCCCTATATAGTCCCCATATATCCCCCTATAACCCCTTTAAAGGGACCCTATTATTTGGGTCTTTGGACCCTTAGGGTAGGGGTCAGGGTTTAGGATAATTGAAACTGACAGCTTCACCTTCTTGAGACTATCGCGCGCAGCAGAGGGTTTCAGCCAGCCCCTACGCCCACACCTAGCCTAGCCAAGCAACCTTCTACCTCTGTCTACTTACCGAAGGCAGGTTTCATTTCTCTTTAGCACCACAAACAAGATTCTGGTACTGAACAGGGTTTAGGGTTTGGGTTAGCCTACACCCCATGTCTAAACCCCGATCATTACAGCCAGGCAGAATTTCAACCTCCCACGAAAATTCAAGCAAGCGTCCACGGCAAAATCTCCAAATGAGCCACAGTCTAAACTCTGAGTATCCCCCTTAGTAAACCCTATAGTAGTCCCCCATATAATCCCTTATATAGCCCCTTAGACCCTAAAACCGTCAACCCTAAGCCCTATATAATCAATGTATAACCGCTTCAAGGAGCTAAGACTTTAGGTCAAATATCCACAACATGCCGCCCTCCCCCCCCTCACCCCCCTCCCTCCTCCCCTTTTACGGGGCGCTCATAATCCTATCGTGGCAGGCATACACACTTGATGCTTCAGACATTGTGCAGGTTGTAAATAGGGTTTAGAGTGGGATTGCCCCTAAACCCTTATTGAAGCCTAACCTAACCCAGAGCTTCAAATTGTCTGCTTCTAACCCCCCTTATAACCTGCTAACTCGGTCCCGTTTGCCTCTAAGTACTAGGTAAGGTGTGGCGTTCAGCCCTAATAAGCGCTCCCAAGGGCCCCTTGGAGTCCCTACGAGAGCTATAGTCGAAACTCCTTAAAGGGGGGCTGTATGAGCATTATATGGGGAAGTATTGTAGGGGTTCTTAAGGGGGATACTAGGACTTTAGCTTCTAAACCCTCAGCCCGAAACTCTATTGAAGCCTACAAAACCCCTATGGAACCCCACAAGAGTTGAACCTAGTAAGATTATATTCCTTATATCAAGTCCTATACCCCAAAAGGAGGATAGAATCTTACTCTATAATGGGTACCATAGTATCCCCAAATAAAATACTACATTAAATAACCCTTATATAATCCCAGTTTCCATTTCATTTTCCATGTTGTTTTCCATTTGATTCTCCATTATAGGGCCCTAAACCCTAGAATGTCCACTGTTAAGGCCCCCTTAATAAGGCTAATATTGACAGTAGCTCCCAGGTTCCTAGGGTCCCTCGGGCCCCGCAGTTTAGGGTTTAGGGTTTAGGGTTTAGGGTCTACAGCTGCGTATGCCAGACCAGCCGCTTCTCATCTACGACTGCATCGCCCGAGGGCTCGGGAACCTGGGAGCTAAGACTCAGGTTTAGGGTTTAGGGACTAGGGATTTGGGGTTTAGGGTTTAGGGTTTAGGGTTTAGGGACTAGGGTTTAGGGTTTAGGGTTTAAGGTTTAGGGTTTAGGGATTAGGGTTTAGAGATTAGGGTTGGGACCCATACTGGTTCTGGGTTGCTATTCAGGGCTTTAAATTAAGTTGCCACACTATGGGTATATAGTAAATAATGGGGTTCCCTTATTCTGGCAACTTAGTTTAAGTCCCGTAACAGCAACCCAGTTTTTCGTTTGGGGCTTGGGGCTTAGGATTTAGGAGCCGCGTTTGGTCCAGGACTTCGGGTTTTAGGGTAAAAGTTTTAGGGTTTAGGGGTTTAGGGTCTAGAGCTTAGGGTTTAGGGTTGCAATGAAGTGGCAGCTCCCTGAAAAGTCTCCAACAAGGCGAAATCCATGGCCAACCAGAAGCATCTACTGGAGAACCCTAAACCCTACACCAGAGGCACCTACTAGAGAACCTGGGTGTAGGGTTTAGGATTTAGGGTTTTAGGGTTTTAGGGTTTAGGGGTTTAGGGTTTAGGGTGTCTAGAGTTTAATTTAGGGCTGGGCATTAAGGATGACCATCACTAGGTTCCCCAGTAACCCCTTAATGAGCTGTCATAAAGAGACTATGAAATGGAAAGGGGAACAAGGTACTACTGGGGTACCCTAACCCCTAAACCCTTTACCCTAAGCCTTGGGCATGTTGCAAATTTGGGGTTCAAAGGAGGAATAATTGGAGACAGCACGTACTCCACACGAGAAACCTGCCTGCTCCAAACCCTCGACCCCCAGACCCTGAACGGGTTTAGGGTTTAGGGTGGGGCCCTACAGGTACACCATCGAAACTCATCGCTAAGCCCAGTCGAGAAGTGTTTCATGCATCCAGACAACCCCTTTTCAACGAATCTAAGCGTGCCCCAAGCTTACAGGGCTCAGCCGACAAGAAGAAACCTACTCAAAGAAATGGGGGTTTCCCAAAATTAGGGGTACCATTTTGGGGGTCCCTATGATGAGGACTATAGTATATTGGGGTCTATATTGGGGTCCCCCTATTTTGGGAAACTACCAAATCTCATGCAACTACTTCAGGCGTCTTCTATCTAGCAAAACCTAAACGAAATCGTAATCTTGCACCATTACATAGGAGAACTATTATATCCACCATTGAAAGTATTCCTCATTTGTTCCCAGTGCGGTCCCAAGCGCGGGCAGTGCCGGAGAATCCTTGGGTCGAGGCGTGTAATGTACCTGAGAAGAGAGACTCCGACGTAAGGGTCTCAGGGAAGTTTCCTGGAGGAATCTGAACCCCTGAAAAGTAAAGATACCAAACAAAGATGTGCAAAAGCCTTTTAATAGGTACGTCGGTTGCCATTCTGGGTCGGGTTTAGGGGCCTGGGAGTTTAATTCAGGCTTTAAGGGGTTGAGGGTTTCAGCGGTGGATGAAACCTTTGAGGGGGTGGGGTACTGTTGCAACCCCTCGTGTAGTCCTCTTCTAGAAACCCAAACAATAAACCCTAAACTCAAGGATATACTCCTGAATCCTGCACCCTAAACCCTGAACCCTTACAAGCATCCCCAGGGGCGCGGCATTGGGGACTTACACGATGCCCGTCCCAAATAGTACACCTATGGATCATACGCAAAATCCTGCACTACCCTAAGTAATTTACATACATTTTGGGAAGTGTGGTATTGCAGCATACTAAAGTCATGCAGGATTTTTAGTATCAACAACATCTTGAGACTTTCTTTTGAAGTTATGAACCCGAAACCCTAAACCCTACAACCCTGAAATTATAGCTTTACTTTAAGTATCAACAATATGAGGGGTAGGTTCAGACAAAGCTTTACCTAATCCAGCGGCTTTGAGTTGGTATCCTCAGAATCTCTGGGACGGTTTCTGGGTCTGGGGGTTTATGGGTTTAGATTGTTGCGGTTTAGGGGTTTAGGGTTGAGGGGTTTAGGGGAGCTACACTCCAAATCTAGTCCCTACATCCTCCATGCACCCTTGAGACACCGTTTCAAGCTGAACTCCTAGATCCAAACAGTGGATCATCAAAAGAGATCTTGCGTGCAGGGTCTACGTTTTGAATCCATTTCGGTCCTGCAGGGTGCCCCCCTTTTTTGAGGAAGCCCCAAACAATACACCCTGGACCTGCACACCGCTATAACGGATCTTCATGTCACAGTTTTGGAACCCTAAACCCTAAACTCTATTAAAAAATCTGGAATCTGGAACCTTAGAGACTTTAGACAGTTGGAACATCAGTATCCCCTGACCCCGGCACCCAGCAAGACGGGAACTGGGTTTAGGGTTCAGGGTTCAGGCAACAATCCTCTTATTTGCATGTGCCGACTCTCTGCCCCTAAGCCCTATTTGTCCTCATTGACCCCCGGAAAACTCCTGTATATCCCCTAACCCTAAACCCTACCACCCCCCATGTACCTGTAGATAACAAACAGGGCCAGGTGCAAGCGACGTCTCCGATACTAGGAGTACGCAGAGGGCGACCAAGTCTGTGTCCTGTCAGGCAAGCCCCAAGAAGAGTTCAGGGTGTAGGGCTTAGGGTCTGAGGTTTATTTCTTAGGGTTTAGGATTCAGGGTTGAGAGCTTAGGGTTCAGGGCCTTGGGCTGCGTTTAGGGCTTTGGCCTCAGGGAAGTTTAGGGTTTTTGGGGTCGGGGCTAACTTGGAGGTCCATGCGAAGCTGACAAGTATGGTCGCATGTACCCTAAAAGCGATGTAGCGGGTTGTTAGTAAGTTAGCGATTTTATCCCTCCACCCTACCTAGACCCCCCAAGTACCCTCTATAGACCCTAGGAATCTAGGTATCCCCAAATAGAAGCTACATAGACCCTATTTTAGGGTACTTGGGGGGTCTAGGTAGACCCTAAACCCTAGCACAAGTGCCACATCCAGTTTGCCTCGCCGTTCCATGGTTGCTGGGACCCTACCCTCCCAAATTGACCATCCACGCGGTTTAGGGCTTAGGGCTAAGAGTTTAGGGTGTAGCTTGCCAAGGAAACACGTGGGCGCCGTACCTTTCAACCTTAAACCCTGATGCCTGAACCCTTAACCCTAAACTAACTCACCAGATACGTTTTAAAGAATCCCAGCGCATTCTGAACACCCTGTTCAGACAAAACCTTCCCAGGGTTTAGTCTCAGAGTTCAGGCAGAAAACTTCAACATGTTTGGAGCTTTGGGGTTTTAGGAATCCATTGGGAATATGCAGCAAAGACGATGCTCGCGCCTACAGAGTGAGACTTGTATGAGAAGCCTGTTCAAATGTCAGGGAAGTTTCAACTCCACCGGCAGTCCCTTAGACCCATGATGAATTAAAATACTAGCGCTAATACTTCCTTAGGGTTATAGTCATCGTCCCCCTTAAGTACATAGAATATGGCCTTGGGTATATTATCATAAGATCCCCATATACCCCATATTCTATCTACTTAAGGGGGACTATAACCTACAACAAAAATAAACAGTAATTCCTGAGGAAGCTACAGCTACAGCCCTAACCTCGAAACCTGCAATCCAAGACCCCACCCTACTGCAACCCAGATTAGAATTTAGCGCTAGGCTAAACAAAATCAAAGAGCACTCTAAGCGGAACCCTAGGAGGGTAAGTGCTCTTTGATTCTTGGGCTTATGTATTCCAATTATGGTCGTAAAATCCTAACGCGCAACCCTTACTTCTATTGCCGCTGACCACTAACCCTATGAAACAAGCCTAACCCGAGGAACCCAACCTCGCACGAAGCCAAAGGCTCCATGTAGCTATATAGCCCTAAGGGTCCAAGGACCCAAATAGTAGGGTTTTAGGGCCCAATTACTATAATATCAATGATATTTGGGCCCTAAAACCCTATTATTTGGGTCCTTGGACCCTTAGGGCAGTATATACTTCAGGCTCAAAGGGGTTCCCATATAACTACTTTAGGGCCCTGAGCCCTGAACCCTAAACCCTAAAACCCTAACCCTTAACCAAGTATATACTCCTAGTATCCCCCTTAATAACCCCTAGAGTAATCCCTTATATAATCCCCTATCTAACCTCCTTTAAGGAGTTTAGACTGTAGCTCATATAGCTGCATGGAGCCTTTGGGTTAGCCATACTTGCTCCCTAAACCAAGGCTCTGAGACAACAAATCCTCAGCCTACACCTGGAAGTGTGACCATAAGTAAGACAACTTACTGGGGCTTAGTAGGGAAGAAGGGCATATATAATAATATACCATATAGAGGTTATGTACGGATTGTATTCCCTTATTCACCACTAAGATCCAATAAGATAAGCAGGCTGTACTTAGCCTACTCATGGGCGCACTACCTCATTGCAACCCTCCGTTTGGTCGTGAAGCTTGCCGTTGGGAAAGGACTTCTGAAATTGCAATGCGGCGCCTAAGCTCTTCTGAATGTTGCATCAGTTCTTTGTATAATATGGGCTCGTGCCCACATGTCTACGAGTCTTCATTGCGCTTTCTGCCCACGGTCCTGCCTCGAAAAAGCAGTCAGGCAAAGAAAACCGCCTGCGCCTCGGCCTCTGCAGCTGCCGTCACAAAACTCAGTGCCTCCTGCGCGAGCGTTGAGGTCAGCAGCTGGGAACTCTCGACGATGTTGGGGTGTGGACCCAGCAACGACAGCGTGGTAGCTTCCCGCACGAGGTCGCACTTCCTCTCAGCCGCGGAGACTGGCAGTTGTTGCTCTGCCTCAATGGCCCAGTAGGTGAACTTCAATCCTAATTACTTCCTGACGAAGTCTACTGTAGAAGCCTGAATAATTACTAACATTACTGGGTTGCTGTTAAGGGACTTAAATTAAGTTACCATAATGGGTATATATAGTACATAATAAGGTTTCTCCGATATAGTAACTTAATTTAAGTTCCTTAACAGCAGCCCAGATTATTCGCGCATAGCCCTCGTGCGCATATTTTACAAGCTATTCAGCACCCGTGCCACCTGCACGGCTCAACTTCCACGTTGTCTCCTCTGCCATTTACGTCCAAAAGCGCGCCGACCCTTTCCTGGACCCGAACAGTATGTAAAATAATGGCCTTTATGGCCATTGTTAGGGGTTTAGGGCTATTATTTTACATACATTTGGGGTTTAGGTATGCCTAAGTACACCTTAAAAGTCGGGCTTTGAATGGTTCGTGTCATGTCAAGACCCGATTCTGGTACAGCAAACCATAACTATACAAGGAATCCCGGATCCCTAAACGCTATAGAATCATGATAGTTCCGCTTCTCTAGGCCTCTACACTAGAAGCCGAACTTTAAACCCTACACCCCAAAGCCCAAGTCTGGGCCCCGGACCCTCAATGAGGGTTGAGAGTTTAGGGCTTAAGGTTCAGGCTTTAGGGTTTGGGATTCAGGGTTAGGGTTTAGGATTTAGGGTTTAGGGTTTAGGATTTAGGGCTTAGGGTTCAGGATTTAGGGCTTAACTTGTAAGCGCGTTTGCAAGTCCTCGACTTCCACTTCTTGGTTGGCCTCTCCATGGAGCAGCCTCGACTTCGGATCACTCTGTTTCCATGCGTGTTAGGGTTTGGAGTTTAGGGAGTCATGGGGACATCAGCGGTGCGGAGGCACAAATGGACATGAAAACAACAAAAAATGAACTGGAAACTGGGATCACCATTTTACGCATATGAAGGGGGGTTTACAGGGATGTCCAATGTAGCGGCCTCAATAACTGGGGCATCTTCTACTACAGCCGCATGAGGATTATGCGGTATTATACGGAAATAGCTGTGGTGATTAACCCCTCACCCTAGTAGTAAAATCCCGAACCCTCTAATACTGTATCAAAAATTCTCATTATAGTATACTACTTTATCTGATTATATGCGGGTTCGTAAATACAAACGAGGGTGCAGGGTTTTAATATTACGGGAGGGGATATTCAAGCTTCTACAGAAGACTTCATAAGAATTGGGAATGAAGGCTCTGAGCTTTGTTTTATGAATTTGGGAGGTAGATTTCATTGGGAAGTTTAGGGTTTTGGCTTACTTTGGGGCTACCTGTACGCAGTCCCAAAACAGCTCGTGCCCCATAATTTCACCCGCTGGTGGAGACAGTTAGGGCAGATTGCGGGGGCACCCCCAGATAGGACAGACCCCCAAAGGAGGTTCCTTACAAGGGAGCTCCAGAGGAGTCCAGGGCAAGGGATTTTGCTATGTGGGGACCCTGGAGAACCACCTGAACAACAACACGCCGATACGCAAAGCAACCTCCCTGAAAATCACTCCTAAAGAAGACACCGGCAAAGAACACATCATACCTGGAAAGAACTCATCACACAAAAACAAACAACTGTCCCAACAAGTACGGCTTAGGGATTAGGGTTTAGGGCTCAAGGGATTCAGGCTCCCAAACCCTAGACAGTAAACCCTAAACCCCTAGAACTTGCAAATATTCGGTTCATCACAATCTACGCCGTCTTTTTTTAACGTGCTTTGGCAAGTGATGAGCCTGAACGCTGATGAACATTCTCAGACAATCCCTTCAGCCTACACCCTGAAACCCACATAGAGCAGCCTACTGTGGATGCGGGCACTCTTGACCCTGGCCAATTCCATCTGCTATACCTTGTGTGTTACACTATTATCAAGGCTGAAGTCAGTGGTGCAAGATTCCCTCCATTCCTCATGCTTCTGCATCTCTTCTAGTTCAAGGGTCAGGATTACTTTAGGTATAAGTTGCGGTGCAACAGTTGCGGTACAAGCCATGCCAAAGAACCGTTCTGACTGCTCTGGTGCCGAAAGCTCCTGTGCAAAACTTTGACCCCAAAACCCCACTAGGGTTGATAGTCCCCCTCAAGTACATAGAGTACGGCTTTGGGTAGGTTATAATAAGATCCCCATATACCCCATATTCCATCTACTGAAGGGGTATATATATATATGTATATACATATACCCTAAACCCTAAACCTTATACCCTAAACCCTAGAATATCTACCTAAGGGGGACTATAGGGTTTAAGGCCCTAAATTCTTTAACTCGAGCGCCCGCAGACCTCAACTCCTCAACCTCGTCGTAATCCCAAAACAGCCACGCGGGTTAGGGTTTAGGGTTTAGGTTTAGGGTCTAAGCCCTGAACAAGGTCCCGAAACCCAAAAAAGTCCTGAAACCTAAGCCATCAATTAAACTCCCCTAAACGCGAAATCCCTGAACTTTCAGACCTGGACCACTAACACCCTAACATCCTGAACACCTCTATACCCTAAGCACTAAGCCCTAAATCCCAAACCCTAATATAGCCCCTAAAGTATCGCTATAATCTCCCTATATAACCCTATATAACCCTATATAACCCCTACATCCTAGCCCGAGGCGCCATAGCAGGCTCCTCGGCCCTCTTCGTGGCGCTGCCAATGTAAGACCCGTCGAGAGATCTGCGGCCTAGAAAAGGTTTAGGGTGTAGGGTTTAGGTTGGGTTAGGGTTT
>CAJNIZ010016591.1:261-13888 GCA_905231905.1 Symbiodinium pilosum
ACCTATACTACAATTACTAGTACCCTAACCCTAAACCCTAAACCCTAAACCCAAGTACCTAATTATTGGGTACCACTGGACCCTCTGGGGATAGGAGACGACAACGCAGCAAGGTCTCGATCTGTCGACTCCATGGTCTTCACAGGAATACCCATCTTCACGGTAGCCCTAAAACCCATATGAGCTATATAGTCTACATTCCCAGTATCCCCCTTTATGACCCCTATACTACTCCCGCATATAATCCCCCTTTAAGGAGTTTAGACTATAGCTCATATAACCTAAACCCTGAACCCTAAACCCTAGACCACTACAGTAGTTTCCTATATAATCCCCTTTGTATCCACCCTTTTAAGGAGTTTAGACTATAGCTCATATAACCTAAACCCTAAACCCTAGACCACTACAGTAGTTTCCCATATAATCCCCTTTGTATCCACCCTTTAAGGAGTTTAGACTATAGCTCATATGGAGAACTTTGGCCAGCATACCCGTCTTATCCCGGCCTCGACGGTTGTTTGGGCCTTCTTTTGTCTAGGTTAAGGGTTTAGGGTTTAGAGTTACTGTTCAGGAACTTCAATGAAGTTATAGTAATATTGATATATCTTAAACAGTTGGGTTTCCTTATTATATTGACTTAATTTAAGCAACCACTTTTCTTGAGATCTTGGTCTCATGTTTTTTCCGTCCCGTGGCTTTTATACCTGAGTCTCAGCTGCGTGCCCTCAACTAGGTCTAGTGCTGTAGGCGTTCAGCTGCCGCGCGCCCGTACTCAAACTAGAAAAATGGCGCACGCCAGGGTACAGTGGCTGATAAAAGCCAGGACTCCGAAGACTGGTATTCCTCAAGCGGATATCCCCTCCGTGCGCTCCCTGAAACTACCCAAATTCTTCGGGGATGATAGTTTCGCTCAAAAATTTTAAGGTTTGAATATTCAAATCTAAGCCCTGAACTACCCGGAACTCTAAACGCCAAACTCTGAAACCCACACCCTGGACCCTAAACCCCAAACCCTGTTATGAACCCAAAGCAGCGAGCCCCTGAACCCGGACCCAGACCCTGGCTGCACCCTGGCTGCCTTCCTGCCACCTTTGCCGCCCTCTGGCATGGCTCCTCAAAAGCAATCAGTGCACTGTAGAGGCCTACATGGTAGTTTCGCAAAATAAGGGGACCCCTAATTTTGGGAAAGCCCACATATAAACCTCAGGGTAGTATTCGGATGTTTTCAGGAATGGAAAACAAAATGGAAACCACTAAATTAGCATCAATCAGTTCAGGTTGAGAGGCAATTTGCTAATAATGACCCCTCCCCAACACACGACATGTATTATAGTATGAGGGGGGAGTTTTTGTTTGGATGAGGGGGTGGGTTTAGAGTTTAGAGTTTACGCCTGAATGAATGGAAAGATTTAGAAGGAACTGGAGCAAGAAATGCAAGCTGGGTATATGCGGGGTTAGTATACGAAGTGTGTAGGGTCTAAGCAAATAGTGCGGGGCTTTTGGGGTAGATCATTTCCCAGTTGTATACGGATCATAAAGGAATTAGGCAGGCTTCTGCACTGGCAGCCTGTATTTCCAACAACGGAATATCAAATGGTCAGGAAAATGATACAATTCTTCTTTTCGAGGGGCTGCTGAAAAAATGGGTTCTACACGCAGGGTTCAAGATTTGGGGTTTAGTGTGGGCATTGTCCATTCCTGGTTAAGGTTGTGGGAATGGTTGGAGTTTTTCGACTGCGAAAGGGGGAGTTCCAAAAATCAGGGGTTCCTTTTTAGTGGCTCTTTTTGCAGTAGCGTCGTGGGGTCCATGTTACGTTGCGGCCCCCATTATGGAAACTCCCATTTCGATTTTGAGGATACCTTGCTGTCTTGCGTTCACCTGGATGACAGGGACTATACTCGTGCATGTACTGAACTGCCGGAAGACAACATGAGTAGTGTTTTTGTTGGTGGTTCAACCTAGTAAGATAATATTCCTTATACAAAATACTCTACCCCAAAAGGAGGATATAATCTTACTCCATAATCTGTACCATAGTATTCCCAAATAAAATACTACTCACATGTTCACATTGCAAATAGGGCCCGCGGACTCCGCAAGAAGAAGCACCTCAAGGGCGCATCCCTGAGCGTCCTGTACCCAATTACCAACTGTGTGAAGGGTTTAGGGTTTAGGGTTTACGGTTTAGGGCACCTTGAAACCTGTACTACCACTCCTCTTATACAATCTGTAATATATGAAGCACTTCTTTACAACCTGCGGGCTCCTAAACCCTAAAGCCTAAACCCTAAGTATTGCCGCTCCTCCTATAGCCCCCTCATCCTCCAAACTTCACCCACGGCGCTCCTCTGACTTGCTGGGGAAGTCGCTGAAGGCATAAGGCTCTGGGGTGGCATGGGCCAGGGATTTAGGGCTTACATGAGTAATTTGTTTTTGGTGGTTAAAGCCAGTAAGATCATATTCCTTATATACAATACTACTCATATGCTTCGGAGTGTACCATTCTTTTCGAGTGTCTTGTACTAGTAAAGCAAGGCATCCCTAAATCGGCAGAGTATGAGCTACAGGCTTTGGAGTTCGGCATTTGCGGCTACAGGTGGGGGAAGATGTGGGATGTGGCGTCCAGGGTATGGGTGCTAGGGTGGCCGCACATCAGTCCACCTATAGCAAAAAGGTTATGTTCAAGAATTCCTCAGGTTTATGGGGATCATTCCATAGGAAGCAGCAGTAAAGATGTAGGGGCTGGACGTAGCATCTGTAGCTTGGGTTGAAGGTCTGGACACTTTACCCTAAACCCTAAACCTGGACATTTACTGATCTTCCTGTGAGGCTGCTTGAGCAAGCAAAAGGCTTAGGGCCTACTTGAAAGCCACACGCGGTTTAAGGGTTAGGGTTCCATAAGGGGATCTGGGATTCAAGTACTTTAGGGGCCTATATGAGGGTCCCCTTCTGTATGGAAAGTACCATATACACTCCTGCTGATGGATACCTACCTGTCGTACTCTAGCACGTTGTCAGGTGAAGCAGTAGCCACGTGTCAGTGTGGCAGCTCTGGGTGATTGGTGGAGTTGCGCTTGGGTAGTGCTTTTTGGTGTTTGAACAATGTAACTTAGGCTTCTTTTTTGAACACCCTTCTTGCCCAAAGGAGGAGATAACCCAAGGCGGGTTTGCATGGGTATGTATATAAATCAACATAAAAGATACTCTGCATCAAAAACAATGACCAGAGTATGTAGCCATGTTTTTATAGAAGACAGCTGCAATCCCTATGCCATATCTTCTTGATGCTGTTCAAGTTATGGATAAATACAAACAACACTCCCGGTTTGAAGCGTAAAAACATTCATTGGGAAAATAGCTAAAAATGCACCATTTCTGCGTAAAATTGGGCTTGCAATGCGTCCTACCCTCTATATATATATATATATGTATATGTATATCTCTAGATAACGGTTAGAATGTGCGCACTAGGGTTCCAATTTAGGCGTGGTGGGTTCCAACGTTCTTCTCATAATGGCACAGATATGGAATAGATCCCCATGGTAGCCTCTATCACTGTCGGCGTTTGCATTTGGGATTCAGAGCTTAAACAGTACGATCTGCATAGTATAAGTCATGATCCTCTCAATTTTGGACACTAAGACCCCGCAAGGTTCCTTGCCAGCTGTCCACTCCTATGCAACCTAATGGTCCCATCCTACACCTTGAAACCCAAAATCCTGAACCCCAAACCACAAAATCCTGAAACACTGCTCTCCTAGACCTAGAACCAGATATGGCTTGATTTCATTGCACTTCAAGGTTTACGCCAGAGACGTCTGCGAAACAAAACTTTTTGCGGAGACTCGGTACTTTCCCAATATAGGGGGACCCCAATATAGACCCCAAAATCCCAAAATGGTACCCCTATGTTTAAGAAGCCCCCACTTCAATAACCAAACTCTATAGGGGTTTGCACCAGAAACGCAGGCGGGTAGCCATGGCGAAGCGTTTTAGGGTCTAGGGGTTAAGGGTTTTAGGGCTTCAGGGTTGAGAGTCCAGGGTTCAGGCTTTAGGGCTTTAGATTTAAGAGTTCAAGGTTTTAAGTCTTTAGGGTCTTAGGGGTTTAGGGGTTTAGGGTTTGGGAAGCCACAGAGCCTGACTTCTTTTGGATTGGTCTCGAAAACCGATCTGCGGCGACACACGCCGAATCAGAGCTGCGCCAGACTTGGGCGGAGAAGCCACCATGCTTTGAACTGGTGTTTATATTGGGCTAAAAAGGTTTCAGGGTTTGGGGTTCAGGGTTTGGGGTTTAAGGGTGTTAAAGGTTGTACATGCGATGTCAAATTACAACAATTGCGTTCAACAGTGGCCCGGTGTATCGCGGTCCAATCTTGAGAGTCTGCGGTATAAGGGTCATCGCGTGTTGCGGGCAGAAGCGGAAGCCATACTTCCAACATGTCCAGGTACCAATTCTGACCCCAATCTATTCCGGTACCTCCCAACTTATAACCCAATGTTTACCATGCTACTGGCCTCAAAAAGGGCTACCCCGAGCGCTGAATCCTGATTCAACGCACTGTCCCATATGAGCTATTGTCTAAACTCCCAGTATCCCCCCTTAATAATCCCTATAGTAGTTCCCTATGTCATCCCCTATAAACCCCCCTTTAAGGAATTTAGACTACAGCTCATATAGTTGTTTCTCAACAAGTCATGGGACTCCAGCTGGGTTTTTTCCCGATGGGTCCATGCTAAATACTTGCCAGATATTATCTTGCAAAGACTACCATACTTCGAGGGTCAGGGGACTTAGAAAGCAGGTTACTAACAAAAATGACTTGGGTTGTTTTATGGCTTATATTTAGGTTGTAAGTACTTACTCTCTAACCGTCTGGCTAACCTTGTAGATCTGGGGACCTCCCCCATGTCTCGGACGGCAGCTCTGGTTGCCAGGTCTCCCATGAGCTGCATCGTCTGTATCAGATGCAGGCGCCGGGGCCCCTCGGCCGTTGAGCTACAGCAAGGATCCTAAACCTTAAACCCTAAACCCTAAACCCTAAACAATGAAGAGGGACTTCACGACCACAACATGAAGGAAGCAGCAGATGCCTCCAAACCCAAAACTCAAGCCTTAAGCATGAGGAGTTGCAGAATCTGCAGTGAAGAATGTATTTTTCGTCCATGGCGAAGATCCTTAGGAGCTCAGTTACCTACGAAGTGAGTGAACTAGCTCATAGGCAAGGTGGAAGACAGCAATCTTTCTTGAAAGTCCAAGGCAACTCCTGCTAGACTGTAGGCAGTTGGGGGTCGCAGGAGGTAAACCTGCAACCTACATAACGTGTCCCCCCAAATCCCTATGCATCTCTATGTACTGTTAGGATAGGATTTTGTGGTCCACAAGCCGCACATCACACTAACACTCCCAAGTAATCCTACACACACACACACACATAGACACACACACACACACACACACACACACACATTCGTCAACAAAACACACACTAAAACCCTGCTTGAAATACACATATGTATTTCTCTATATGGAAATTTCCAAGAATGGTGGCAACCCCAAAGAAGACCCAACACCACAATACTCCTTAATATGGGGATCAACAAGGAGCGCGTGACCACTGGTTTCCGGAATCCCCCGTACATTCCTGTATAGAAACTTTACTTGCCGGTTTGTACTAGTTACTGAGGTTCTGGAGAATGAGACGGGCAAGGCATTAGCAGCAGGGAATTTCTCAAAGAGGGGTCCAGGGGTTTAGGTTTTAGAGCCTTAGGCATTGGGGTTAGGGTCTAGGATTTAGGGGTTCAGGGGGTCGGGGTTTAGGGATTATGTTTTCTCAGAATGCTGGGGCCTCAGGGGCCCCAGAGCTATGTGAAAAACTGATGGGTTTCAACTAGCCAAGAATATATGTGGAAAGGTTGAAGTATATGGATGATTAACAGGGAATGAAGAACTGGCTGGAAGAATAGTCGTAGGGAGTCTCTGCAATGATCTTTTCGGGCCTACCAGTTTTGGGATCCATTCCTTCGTTCCCTGCTCACAACCAGTAACTTTAGGGTTTAGGGTTGGCCCATGTCAGTGTGGGATAGCCAACAACCATTCTTCCCGCCTGATAAACATCACGCGCCACACAGTTACGGTGAAACTTCTTACTAGCGCCACATAAACTGGAAAGCTTGCCTGGTCTTACAAGCAGTGTCCTATACAATCGGTTGCTGTTTTCCACCTCCTATGTGGCTGCTGAGTTTTTGAAGGCCAGCACCTACGTAGAGTAACCTCTATACCTCCAAAAGAGAGGCGTTGTACCTGATAGTTTGGCATCTTTACCTTTAAGGGTCTAAGGTTACTCTAGGTACATGCAAAAGAGAAAAAACAATTTGCAACTCAAATCCCATACACCCTAAACCCTAAATCCCTAAACCCTAAGTGCCCAAATTGCGGTACCAGAGCCCAAGTCTGGTTAGGAAGTAGTCTGATGAGGCACCTTAAGCATGAAACCCTAACCTCCCCGACTGCTCCTTGCTGCTGTAGGCTCAGCTGCTGCTTTCCCCCACCCTAGACATATCAAAGCTTTTGCTTGAATGCTTCTGTACCTGTGGTGAGTAGCAATAATAGCAAGAATAGTTGGAACAATAATACGCATAGCCGGAACCCTAAGGGTCCAAGTACCCAATAATCATATACTTACCCAAAACCTATACTACAATTACTATTACCTTTAACCCAAGTACCTAATTATTGGGTACATGGACCCTAAACCCTAAACCCTATATACCCCTATATATCCCTATATATCCCCTTTAAAGGGACCTATAATTATTGGGTACATGGACCCTCTGGGGTAATACGCTACCCTTAAGAAGGAACAACCCGTTGCGACTGGGCTCTGCCTGAGCTTTGCTGCCCGGAAGCTGTACAAGGTCTGGGCTTGGAGCGTCGGAATTTCCCATGAACCCAGAGGGTCCATGTACCCAATAATTAGGTACTTGGGTTAAAGGTAATAGTAATTGTAGTATAGGTTTTGGGTAAGTATATGATTATTGGGTACTTGGACCCTTAGGGGAACAGGAAAAGCCGACTCCGACGCGCTGCGAAGGCAGCAGAATCACTAACACCTGAGCAGTCTAGCTTCTTTGTTAATAGCTGCTGCTTTTCAAATGTGCTCGCCCATGCCTGAAGCTTTAGGACCTAAACGGATTGGCAGCGTCCGCTCTCCGTTCCCGCGCTCAGCTGCCTGTGCTCCTCTAGATCTCGGGCGCCTCAATCATTCACAGGAACAGGCGAAATTGATAAGTAATCCCTTCGCCCTCAACCCCAACCCCTGATACCCTGGACCCCAAGCCCCAAAAACCCTACTTACAGTGGTTCGGCTGAAAGTTCAATGCTGCTGCAACGTGTGCTGCTTTCGTACCGAGACGCCAAGGAGGGTCCAAGACGCAAACGGTACTACGTCTTCTTGAAAAGATTCCCCGCCCTAAACTCGCGCGGAGTCAACAACGCGAGACCTCCAAACACAACTTCCCTCTGAAACGAGCACTACATAGATTTAGATTTTTGGGTGCTGCCCACACAAAGTAACGACCCACGATAAGGATCACATTAAGGGAATCACATATTTAAAGCTGAAGAGGACCCACTACACTTGGGGCCGAAAAGGGGATCACAATTTTGACAACTATCCTTATGCTTACTTGTCGGAAAGTAGGGAATAAGGGAATATAATCCATACACAATCCATATACTATATCCCCATATTCCCTACTAAGAAACAGTAAGTCCGTGGTTCGATGTTTGTTTCGGGAAGGAAGACTCAAATAAGCACAGCTTAAAAGACTTGGCACACCCAGTGCCCCGAGGCGACCTAGACAAGGATACCCTACCTTGGTTGGCCCGTAGAGCCGATTGAAGAAATGGTATGTAGAGTCCTCGTGGAACTAAAGAGGGCACGTATGTATATACCCCACAACCCAACCCAGCTGCTTAGAGGCTAGGAGGACCTAGTAAGTAGGCTATCAAGGGTTTAGAAAAGGCCAACCCCAATTCGGGCACTTCTCCCCACCTTTCTCGGGGACTTCTACGGGCCTTGGCCACATTATACGCCCAACCTTATCCTGAAGCTTATACACCCTACTTTTATATGGAATCAAATTTTCGGAATCATTCCAAAGGTCTGGCTGGGACTCAGTTCTAGGCCCAACCC
Source organism: Symbiodinium pilosum (assembly GCA_905231905.1). Lineage (NCBI taxonomy): Eukaryota > Dinophyceae > Suessiales > Symbiodiniaceae > Symbiodinium > Symbiodinium pilosum. Next base: position 8,458 of record CAJNIZ010016591.1, read on the forward strand.
TCCCAAGCGCGGCCGAGGATGTTGGGATCTGTCCTTTGGCGTTCAAGACTTGGGGTAGGGTTTGGCTGGAGCGTAGGGTTTAGGGCAGAAGGTTCGGAAACTAGTAAATGGGGGGTTAATCAAAATCAGAAGCCCCCGTTTTGAGGGGTGCCCATAGATATTATGGTTTTGGGGGTCTATCTTGGGGGTCCCCTTTTTATGGTGGTAACTACCAAACAGGCCTTCAGAGTTTGGGGGGTTATATGATGGTTTAAGGTTTTGTCACGGGCTCATAATCTCTCTTCCCAATAACCAGGGCTAAAAAAGCTTAAGCTTTCTTATAGAGACACAAAAAAGGAAGCCCAAAAAGGCTAAAGTTGTTCTATTGGCTATAGTGACTGTTAATATGAGCTATTGTCCAAACTCCTAGTATCCCCCCTTAATAACCCCTATAGTAGTTCCCTATATCATCCCTTATTATACCCCCCCTTTAAGGAGTTGAGACTATAGCTCATATGAGCCCTGCAAGGTGGTCCACTAGCTGGGTTTTCGGATCGCGCCAGCAAAGCACAAGGAGCCAAATAGGGTTTAGGGTTTAGGGTTTAGGGCCCCTTAATCAAGGAATAGACCTTCAATTCTAGTAGGAACCCTCGTATCCTTCAGAATATGTGGGTAGATCTTTTACTTAAGTGCTCAGGGGACTTCGTAAGTATGTTCTAAACGGGACACCAGACTAACCCCAGTTGGGCCCTCTATAGCCCACATATCCGCAAACTGGACCTACACAACTTACTATTGAAGGGTTTGGGGGGGGGTTTGGGGGGTCCTGGTAAATCCAAAACCCTACAGCCTAGATATCCCCTGATCCTGACATCATGTAGGTTGCAGTCCTGCTTGAGGTATATTGGGTCCTCTGGGTATCACCTATACTCGGAGGCTCCGGGGACTAAGGCCCCTAGCTGGTCTTGTAGGGCTTGCCCTACTGCTCTGGAAAGCCTATAAGCTGAGTTAACAAGAGCTACTTGAGTCCCATGGAACTTGGGCAGTCACGACCTACAGTGGGTTTATACCGTTCAGTCATAATCCCATGATCAATAGCGAAATGATGAACGGAAGATGCTGGCCGAGCGTATTGCTCGAAATTGCCCCTGAGATCTTTCTCTTTCTTTATCAGCACGGCTTCCTTGTGAGCGAGCACGGACATTGAAGGCGTGCCGCTTCGCTGGCTCGCCTTCCAAATTCCAGCCGGCTATCTGCGTGGCCTGCAGCTCGAACTTCATTCTGGCCTTCTCCGTATTAAAGGATTTCTCCGTGTCGGTCAGAAGCTTGTATCAACTGCAAGCTGCAATTAGCCTGCGCCACTTCGTCAGCCCACATCTTGCTGGAGCCGGATCTTGTCCTCCAGGCCTTCACATGAACCCTTGACTTCGACTCCAGTTGTAGCATATCCCCAACTAGGTCCCCCTATACCACATACCTCCCTATACATCCCCCTGCAGGTTCCCTCCAGCGTAACGTTAGTCGGTAGCTCACATGAACCTCCAAGTAGAACCTCTTAGCCGCTTTGAGCCATTTCCTCATAGCTTGGAACTTCAGGACCCGTCCATCTAATGCACCACACCCAAGCACTAAGCGCTTAATCCTGGGTTATTAATCTATTCTATATCCTGCAAACCCCTGCAATTCAAAGGAAAGGCCCATCGTCTTGCTTGGGTTAGTAGGCAACAAGGCAAAATGTTATATGGGGATTATATAGGGACTATAGTCCCTTGTTCCTTGCTAACCCCCCAGTAAGTAATTAGGACTCAGGAAATGTCTTCCTGTCACTGCCCGCTTTTTCTGAGTTCCGGTCGCTTGGAGGATGAGGCAGTCGGCCTATCAACGGGCTTCATTTGTACATATGGGGGGTGATATGGGGTCTACATAGGGGTTACATTAGGAATATATAATGGGTATATAGGGATATCATGGAAAAGTCCATATTCCAAAAACATGTGTCCAAAAACAACGCAGCCCGTATCTTATGGAACCTCACACAGGGCCCATGATCTGCTGCTATTTTGGGAATACGGACCCTAACGCCTAAATCCTAGCGCCGATGTTCTTGTCCAGTCTCCCTATGTACCCCCTATTCATTCCCTAGAGCCTCCATGTAGGTTTAAGGACTCAGCTTGGGGACAAACCCTAACTCCTCAACCCTCAACCCTGAACCCTGCGCTGGGACCTTCACCGTCTGGCACCGAAGGGTCTGAAAGCTGCAGGTGTACTCTGCGTACAGCATGTGGAAGTATATGAGCTTAATAATCTAAACTTCTATTATCTCCCTTCATGACCCACATTATAGGGTTTAGGGTCGAGGGTTTAGGGTCTAAACTCCTAGCATCTCCCTTAGTAATGACCCCTATAATGGTCCCCTATATAACCCCGTTTAAGGATCGTAGACTAGATGTCATATGGTAAACATCGCGTTCTGAGATATTGGGTGTACGATATACGTTACTCGGGGCAAGCAGCGAACGCAAGGTGGTTTGGGCTTCCTTAAGCTTGCCTGTGCATCAGAGGATTCGGGGACTGAAAATGGGGATGACCAATTGGCTAATGCCAAGTTGAGTCTGTGGCCTCACCCACATACACAAGACTGCGCGCTGAATTTAACAAAAGTGCCGACCATTCAGCGCAAATTTGTCAGCCTTAAGCTCACCGCCTGAACTGTAAATCCCAAGCTGGAACCGCCAAATCCTGATCCCCTAAGATGGTAGTCGCAACGCCTGTAAGTCTTCCTTAGACAGAATACGGGTGGTTGTTAAATTATGGTCCTTTCTTGGATCCTTGTTAAAATATGGCACCTAATATTTATTCTACCCAAAAAGGGATCATAATTTTAACAACAACCCATATAAGGACTAGAAGGAACTTCTCTGGGCGACCCCCGGTAGTCAGTATGAACTCACAATCATCCTAAGCACTAAATGCCAAATTCTCAGAGAGGTCCGGAACTACTGACTAGGGCATGGCGGTTGCCCCGACCCCCGAAAAGAGGACATTTATGACTCATAACCCCTACCAACCCCGAATTACGCCTTTCTATATACTTCTGTAGAATCGCTCTATATATCCCCTGTATGATCCTGAGTTTGGGGGGATATAAAAATGACATAAGTACATGGGGGAGTTGTTCCCAGAGTACTACGGCCACTCAAAGCGGGATACCCGAGCAGGGAGCATAATATGAACAGACTCTTCTATATGTACGATATTACGTAATAGATACTAAATACTATTCTCTCATCTAGATATGTATTCATATATCTATATATATATACATACGTGTGTGACAAGCACACACTCCGGCTCTGCCTGCTCGGCCGCAGACAGCGGCTCAGCGCCATAGGCCTGCGCATGTGGGATTCCGATTTAGGGCTTCTAAGCCTTCAACCCTAAATCCGAAGCCCTAAACCCTCAACCCTACGCCCTAAACCCGTGACCCTAAGCCTTAAACCCTAAACCCGTTCATGTTGAGGATTTTACGCTTTATGTTTGGGATGTAGGGCTCAGGACTAAGGACTTCCGGTTCCTCACTGGCAATCCATCGAAAAAAACTATGCTGTTTTCAAATTCGTACTGGGTTTGGGAATAGCTCGAGCTCCAAAACTCAATGCAAGAAGGACCAGGGATTATGGATTGCTGGGCGAAGCCCTGGGGCACTATGCTGGAGAGTACAAAGCCTTGAAGCTGAGTATCTGCTACTTTGGGAACACTCGCATTCTGGAACAGTAAGGTCATTCAGGATTTTAGCATCAACAGTCGGGGGGAAACTGCCGCGAACTGGATACTTGGATCATCGCCGTAGGAATAGTGTTTTTGTGGAAGACATTCTCTCATTATACTTGGACCCTTGCGGAAAACACACCCAAGGAGAAGTTTGCGTATGAATATCATGCACATCCAACCAGAAGTTCGGTGGTCAGGGTTTGGGGCTTAGGAAAATGGCCAAAGTTCGACTAAGAACAGGGCAATGGGTGGAGAATAATCTGGGGAGGCTAACAAACTTCCAGTCCCATTTGGGATATGAAGCACCCTAGAGACAAGGGGCCGTATTATAATGCCCAGACATCGACCGCCATTTTGACAACCACCCATGCCCACTTGCAGCTGCCATGTTGAGGCACATAATTGCTTGTTGAGTCTGTTCTGAAACCCTGCCCGAAAATCTTACATGTTTTTGGGGAGGGGTGTATTACAAGCAAAAATCTAAAAAAATCTATCCGATGCCATAGAGCCTAAATCCTACAACCCTAGCCTGCTTGGTAGTTTCCATAAAGAAGGGGATCTCAATGTAGACCCTAAAATATCGTAATCCTTATTCTGGTGACCCTCAAAAGGGACCCCTAGCTTTTGGAAACCTCCACTTGTATGGGCCCTACGTACGGAAACCTTCCCCAGGTGAGGAAATTCTAGGGCGGCGGCTCGGGATTGCAAGGATGCGGGATGCTACACAACGATTTAGGATGTAGCGTTTGCGGTTTAGGGTTCAGGCTTGGTGGCTAAGAAGGAGTATCAACACCATGTAGCTTGGGCCCCCACTAACTGTGGCCCGGAGAGATAGTGGCAGTTACACTACTGCCCCGGTATGTGCGTAACATACCACTATGAGCGGGTGGGAGCCCAAGCCAAAAAATCCTAAACCCTAAACCCTGAAAGCTAAATCCTAAATCCTAAATCCTAAACCCTAAGCCCTAAATCCTACACCCTGAACCCTAAATCTTAGAGGTGTATCGGTATATGCCGAACTATACGATGTTGACATGAGGCGGGTTATAAAAGAATGCACACGAAGCCTACTTAGAGGCTCATGGGAGTAACTACCTACACCTGCACGTATTCCCCCATTTCTTGTTGCGGGCCGCAAATAACGTAAAGCAAGGTAGCGCGGATGCAAGGTAGGGCTATTATAAAACTTACAAATGATAAGGCCTGCCATAAACAGTTGCAATCTTAACCCCATGAAGCTTAAAGTAGAATCTTTACATTGTCCAGGCACCTCTCAGCGGGCAGCTGTGTCATATCGCGAGGCCCTTTTGACTTGAATGTTCAAAGGCAGTGTCTAAAGTCGCGAGACTTCATGGTGAAGCGTAGCTCATCATTACATGATACGTGCTCTCTCTCTCTCTCTCTACCCTCTAAGCACCACGGCTCGAATCAGTCCTACTAGCTGGGCACTANNTGATGATCCTGATTACATGGCAAATGGCATTCAGTGCAAGGGTGTTCGCCCCTATGATGATCGCTAATTTTGGGCATGGAAGTTTTCGGCACGGTTGGGCTTGGTGCTTGGTCATGCACTTAAGGTGTGGGCCTCAAGGCTGCTGCCGCGCGGCCAATATCCTCGCATGAGGGTACAGCAGGACGATGGGCTAATGTGCCTGCTGGTGGTAGCTACACTGCCCAAAGC
>CAJNIZ010016591.1:13988-29269 GCA_905231905.1 Symbiodinium pilosum
TGCTTTGCCCCACTGGGCGGAAACCGCAAGGAGATGTGTTAAGCACAGCCTTCTCGAAAGGCCGGGTCCAAAAGGCTTGTCTCCCCTACAAGCACAAGGCTTGTGTGGGTCGCGCATGGGACGTTTCAGTACGTTCTGCGTTTCGAAAGTCAAAAAGTCTCTCTACCCTCTCTGGCTGCTTCTAGATTCCGCTCCAAAAAATGGAACTTTAGCGGCGCGGCCGCATAAAGTTCCAGAGCCCACCCTTTGCCCTAAAACCCTGTAGGTCCCTGGTACCGCAACGTAGTCTGCAATATGATTACAGTAACCCTATATCCCTCCAGCAGCGGTGCCTTCTTCCTCGCGTCATCCTAAGTGCAAAAAAGCACGAAGAGTCTATAGGTCTGTAGGCATGTCTATGATAAATTCTCAAGCCCAGAGAATGGTATACATTAGGAGGACCCACCCCACCCTGTAATAGTGGTAGATTGGGAGTGTAAGAGCGTCCTTAAGATATAGTTTCTATTCTCCCTCCTAGTCACTCTTACAGGGCGGCAGGTCCACCTAAGGTATACAGGAGCTTTTTTGAGGACCAAGCTCATTCATGCCTAGGAGTAGTACTTACCTTTGGTTAGCTGGGAATGAAGGAATGGAAAGATAGTGGGAACTAGTATAATGGGTTATATAGGGACGACTATACAGTAAAGACCCATTTCCTTCAGCTAACCAAAGGTAAGAGTATAGAGGGAGGTGGTAAGTGTGGTTGCGCGTACTTGGACGCTTTGCGAGTCTTCACCCTCGGCCTCCATGCCCGAAATAACCGTGGCCTTAGACCCAACAGACCTGACAGTTTTGGGCCTTCATATAAAGAATTTCTACTACAGTGTTCTAAAACGGTCGGGTTCGGGGATCTAGAGTACTAAGGGTTTCGATTCTTTCTGGGGATCTTCGTCTATAGATGTTACGTACTGCCAACCCTAAACTTGCAAATATTGCCTAACATGCGCTCTGAAGTCCACAAATGGTACCGCCCTTGGGCTGGGCGCATTGGGCTCAGGCGCAAGCCTAAACCCTACACCCTAAGCAGTCCACAAAAGATGCCCGCTTTGAGGCATTAAAATTTGTAAATGATACTGTCTCCGGGCTGCAGGGGCTCTGGGCCAAACTCTGCTCCAGGTTTAAGAGAGATCTGACTTCAGAACGCTGGTGGTTTCCTCAAACCCCAAACGGTTCCATTTTTACACTGGGGGCTGTGCGGTTACGGGTTTAGAGTCCCCCCTTGATACAATAAGCTGGGGGGTTGTGTGCAAGGGTACGATATCATAGGAACCAAGAAAACACCTTGGAACAAGCTTTTTGGTAGGTATCCTTACTTTCTGGAGGTTGATTCTGAAGAGCTTTGAGGGGAATGCCACTGTCTATGTGTTAGCTGATGCTTTCATGTCAGGCCTATATGTCAGAGGGAACCACTCGCCTCCTTTAGGATGTTTCGGGCTTAGGGGCTAGGTTTAGGGTCTAGGGTTCTACACTGCGGCTTCAGGCTTCATAGCTGAGACTATCCGGGGGTTGAGCTCTCACAGCTTCAGGTGCACGGTTCACGGGCGTTGCTGGCAGGGCCATATACTTCAGGGCGACACAATTCGCCCCTTCTGGCCTGACTGACCCTCAGCTCTACTATCTAGCGTTCTAAGGCTGTATCGCTGAGTCTTTCTGACCCAGGTCTCTGGCAGAGTCAGGACGTGAACTCTGTTGACTCTATTTGGTCTTGATACTTGAGGTTTCGTCGCTGTACCCAGCAAGTCGCCCTAGGTCCTGCACCTCGACCGTCCAGGGTTGTTCTTCTGAGGGTGCGGTTCAAGAGTCTGGACACTTCGGGACTGTCTTGCTTTGGACGCGACCACAAAGTCGACCGCTCATGAAGGCCAAGTCCTGTGCTAAGCGCTAATACGGGACGTATACAGTTAGTAAGCCAATTCCACGACTGGGCACAGGTGCAGGCCTATGCCACAAGGCAGCCTTGCACAGGGGCCTCTACCTGCTCGACGTCGAAGGGGGTAGCTCCAGTCTGCTGCTCCTTTGTACTAGCTGGTCGCATGAGGTGCAGCATTGCGTCGCCTTCGCCAACGTCAGGTCAGCAGCATTCAGCGGTTGAAAGCACTGCTCCTTGCAGTCTCTCTCTTCTCCTTGTGTGGCTTCTTGTTGGACATCCTGTTGCTGTCGGAATCGAGGCGTAGTCGTGTCAGGAAACTGTAAAACTACTGAGATCCCGAGATTGCAGGGCAAAGTATGAAACAAGTCTACGGACACAAAAGCGCCTTTCATATGGTACCCCACATTTCCAAGTAGCCCAATGTAGATAACATTTCAGACTTCAGGGCCCCAATGTACGTACTATTTGTATTCTTGGACACCCACGGGTAGCATCAAAACAGTTTGCAGGAACGATGAGGCATACGTTGTGATATTTTACCGTACCTCTGCACTCTTACACCCTTCCTTGCCACCCCAGTTACGTACAGCTTACTAGGAAGCACCCCCTGATGGATACGCACACTTCACAAAACAATTAGATCCCAAGCCCAAACCCTCAACAACAGATTGCGTTTCACAGCTTTGTGCCTAAGAGTTTTTGCCTGGAACCCACAACCCTGGACCCTTCAGCGTAGCCTCCACAGACTGACCTTCAATCCTGCCAACAAAACTGAATGCTACACCTATAATCCCCCCGAAGTAGATAGAATATGGGGTATATGGGGATCTTGATATAATACACCCAAAGCCATATTCTATCTACTTAAGGGAGACGATAAAAACCCTACCCTGAGCCGAACAAACCCCCAAGCCAAATCCAAAACGGTAAATCTAGAATCTCAAGCTCTAAACTGAAAAGCGCTAACCGTACACCCTATACCCAGATCCTTTCCTGGAAGGTCTGAGAACCCCTGGGCTGCGCACATGAAACCCGGCCACCATGGCTTCCAGGGGCCGGTCCGGTCTCCTGCTGGTTTATAGTCCCCCTTAAGTAGATAGAATATTAGGGTTATATTAGGGATATATTGGGATAATGGAAAAGAATATGGAAACTACTATTTAGGGTTTAGGGTTAAGCATGATAATCCCCCTTAAGTAGATAGAATATGGGGTATATGGGGATATTGGTTTAATATACCCAAAGCCATACTCTATCTACTTAAGGAGGACGATATGTTTGGGAGGTGGGGTTGAGGTCTTAGTCTTTTTTTCGCGGGGTTCTGTGGGCTTATAAAGGGATGTTTAGGTTTAGGGTTTAGGGTTTAGGGTTTGGGCTTGGATTGGGGTTAAGGGTTGAAGGGATTCAGATCCAGGTCGAGCGGAGATACCTGTGGAACCCAATTCTTTGCCTTGCTTTCACGTGCTTTGTCAAAGTTGTCGGTCAAGGTCACGTCGTGGGCCCGAGGGTTGCGATAAGACTGCTGGCACCACGGAAACTAACCCCAATATCTACCCTACAATCCCTATATAATCCCTGCAATCCCCTATATAATCCCTATAATCCCCTATATAATCCTCATAATTAGAGTAGTTTCCATTTTCTTTTCCATTATCCAAACCCGCAGCCATTTCCCGTATGACTCCGGCTCTTGACGGACAAGTGAAACCAAATCGACCGGCGGTATTATATAGGTATTATGTGGGGATTATATAGGTATTATGTGGGGATTATATGGGAGCCAGAGCCAAGTCCGACAAGCAGTATTGGGGTTCGGGGGTAAGGGATGAGGGTTGAGGGATTGGCTTTCAATAATGGAGAACCAAGTGCAAAAGCACATTAAATGGCACCTGGGCTTCTATAGCGCAGGTGTTTTCAATTAAGGATCATGTGATCAGCGATTTAGCAGAATGCCAGAGATCCCAATCCTTCCAGGATCTTGCTTCAAATTGCACGGGGATGCTTAATCCTTTATAAGCTAGAGTCTAAACTCCTAGTATGCCCCTTAATAACCCCTAGAATATTCCCCTATATAATCTACTATATATCCTCCCTTATGGCTGCATGCAAGGCGCAGCTGCCATAAACCCTAAAACCTAAGCCCCTAAACCCTAGACCCTAATCACTTTGAAGCTCTTGTAGTCAGGTAGTCTTGTAGGAGAGGAGCCCTTCATTCAGCAATGCATACTTCCCCCGAAACATGTGGACCCACTGACAGATTCTCATGGTTTAGGGTTAAACCCAGATAAGCACTAAATTGGGGTTTATGGTTAAGCCTTATAAGGAGTTTAGACTATAGCTCATATATGTTGAGGCGCATGCCTTAATGGAGGGGCAGTGGAGCTCTGTGAGCGAGCTTTGAAGGGGTTCAGGGCTTTAGGACTTACCCAGGGGGTCCATGTACCCAATAATTAGGTACTTGGGTTTAGGATACTAGTAATTGTAGTATAGGTTTTGGGTAAGTATATGATTATTGGGTACTTGGACCCTCAGGGTTAAGGATGTTTAGGGTAGGGATTGAGGTCTGGGAATTTCGGGTTGATGGGTCGAGGGTTTGGAGCTTATCAATTTCGGTCTACATTGTTAGAAAAATCCGCGGAACCTCTAAGTGCCGTCGAAGTGACCCATGGCAGTTACATGACTTGGGGTTTCATCAGGGTTGAGGTTCGGAGTGCAGATTGGAAGGACGATGTTTGGGGCTAAGTGGGCGAAAGTGTGGCAGCTGTCTTCAACAATTGGGAAGCGCCCTCTGCAGCTGTAGCCCGAAGTACAAGAATCCAAAAGTACCACCGGCAAAAAGAGCTTGAGATGGACATCTAACAACATGAAAAATGCAAGAACTAGGGCCTTAGGACAAGGTGACAACCAAGTCACCCTCGAAATGAAAACTCCTCTCCATCCCCCAATTTGTAACAATAGCAATAGTAAGAAAGTAGAAGGTAATAGAAGTCATAAAAGAAATCGAATTATCAGTTATATGACTGATACTAACAAGAGTACTTATAACAAGCCACAGCGTTCAGCACGCGGCTTCTCAGATCAGATCCCTTGCCAAGCAAAGATGGAACCCCAGCAGGGGGGGTTCTTCAAAGATTAAGAGAAATATCCTCAGAGTACTGCTCCCATGCTGTAAGAGAGAAAGAGAGAGAGAGAGAGAGATATATATATATATGTATATATAGAAATATTTGTATATGTATAGAAACCTTATTTATGAGTGTGATATGACTACATAGCCGCTGTTTGAGGACTGTTAGGGTGCGGGGCACAGAACCTAGGCAAGACAGTAGGATTTGATCTTACTCTCTCCTGGGTGTTGTAGTATCACCGAAACAATGCTACTCACGTGGCGGTTCAAGCGCGTGATGGTGTGCCCCAAGCACGACCCTCGAGTCAAGCCCGTCTACCTTGAACATTTACTCGTGGTTAGCAGGGACTAAGGGATTACGGGGATTATATTCCCTTCTTCTCGACTAGTCACCAGTCAGGAAACTCAAAGGTTTTGGACATATCTTCCACATGAGTTATCTATTCGTGTCACACGATGCCCTGGCAGGAAATAACACACACATGTATCACACATGCGTCGGCCTGGCTTTAAATATCTCGATATATGAATATACACACCAAGAGTGACTGTAGGGCTCTGAAGCCTTGAGCCTGAATTCTACATTCTTAAGCTCACATACATGTAATAAGTCTTCGCCTAAAGGCCTACCCAAGGTAATCTGTGCACCACGAAGAAGTGGGGGGTTGTACCCACTATTCTCAGTATCTTTACCTTAAAGGCCAAAGTTTACTCTAGGTAAATCCCCAAACCATGATCCCTAAACACAGCACGGCTCAGCGAGCCTGGCCATTTCCTTCACCCAAGGTGACCTGAATTCTCAGGTCAGGGTTTCCCAAAGTTTGGGTTGTAGGGACTTCCTAACTGCTGAGAGCTTGGCCGCCAAGAGTTTGAATATAGGGCTGCTGTCAGGGTCCATTCCCCTGCTGCCTTCTCACAGCCAGCAGGTTGAGCTAAGGGGTTTCCGAAGCTAAAGGTCTATACTTGGGCCCCCAAATGGGTGTAAGGGAGGCCCATATACGATATATACCTACATCGATCCTTTGGATAGTTGTAGGAGGCGCTGTCACTTGTTCTGGTGCTGTTCGGGTCGACTTCAAACACAGCTCCTGCCTTTATTGTTAGGGTGTATGGTTTAGGGTTCCGGGTTTAGGGTTAGGGTAGCCACCAGAGGAACCATCATCTCAATGGCGAACCCCGAACAATTTAAACCCTGAATGACCCCAAGCCCGGAACCCTACACCTCCCCAAACTAGCATGAAACTCCGTATAGCCCCCTTTCTAACATGACAGTCGATTACACTTGTCATGTTAGTTTTGGGAGAGGGTAAACTGCAATCCAAAACCCTAAACTCTAAGGTGAAAGCCTAAGCCCTTAATCTTCTAAACCCTAAACCCTGAACCCTAAATGAGCCATTGCCTAAACTCCTAGTATCCCCCTTAATAACCTCTATAGTAGTTCCCTATATAATCCCCTATAGGACCCCATTTAAGGAATTTAGACTATGGCTCAAATCTTAAGTCCGGGACGTGTTATCCATCAACTCCTCCTTTAGGATGATGGCTGGATGCAGGCCCTGCCACTCAAAGGAAGTTTGGGCTTCGAAGATCTCCAGTAGCATTGGGGGTTGGGGCTTGAGGTTTAGGGTTTAGGGTTGGGGGTTGATGGATTGGGGTTTAGGGTTTAGGGCTTGAGGTTTAGGGTACAAAGTTTCCTGAGAATCGGCCATCATGTTGGAATTCTCCCCTAGATAACCGTTCTATACCCTACCCAAAGGGCCCATGTAGCTATATAGCATATACTCAGGGGTCAAAGGGGTTCCCATATAAGTACTGTAGGGCCAAAGCGTATACTCTTTTTTAGCTACATGGACCTCTTGGGCTATAGAGCCTTGCGAATGCAGGGGCAGGCGACCCTTAAAAAGCGCCTGACACAAGTGGAGGGTTGAGTAAGCTTGATTGAAAAGAGAGGGTTGATGGTTTAAACTTTAAACCCTAAAAAGTAAACCCGATTCAATCTCAGGCCTGGGGGTAGGGGCTAAAACGTTGAGGCAAACATGTGAGGTTGTTAAAATGCTTGGCCCTGTTTGGGTGCCTCAAGGTTTAGGGTTTAGGGTTTTTGGTTTAGGGTGCCATACTAGAGCGGGACCGCAAAGAAGGGACCCTTGTTTTGACACCACTCAACTGAAATTCAAATATTGAACCGGGTTCTGGAGATGGACTTCTGAAACCCGCCCCTCACGCCTAATGATACGCCTCCACGTGATAACCAATACCTCCACCTGTTATGCAATGGTGCTGGAGGTGGGGGTATTCCTCATTGCTCAGCGAGCGGGGGTGGTTGTTGAGGGGGTGGGTGAATTGAGAGGTTTCATGGTTCTGTTGCCGGCTTCGGGTTTCTGAAATGCTCTAAGCGCCTCTTTCAGGGACCTGCCTAAAATAAATCCGTTCAACCTCTTAGCAGACCTCTAAACCCCACACCATAAAACCTAACGGCGTAAGTCCTATGGGCCCTATATCTCCCTATGGCCCCTTGAAACGGTTCCTTACTAAGTCCCATGAACTCCAACCCTAAACTCAGAGGTAGTGTAGGGTCCTGTAGCCTGACAATTACTAGTATAGTTTTGAGGTCTATTTACAAAAGAGCTAGGTTGCAAAGGGGGTCTGCAACCATAATACATCTGACAGTTCACGTCCCCAAGGTATTTCTGCAAGCAACCCCCACGCGCCTCTAGCCGCTGCTTCCTCAGCTTTTCTTCGGTATTGAGCTGAGATTCACATACAGGGTTTGGGCTTTGGGGACAAAGGTCCAGGGAGTAGGTCTCAGGGTTAAGGGTTGGGGGCTTGGAGATCAAAAGCCAAGCACCACACAGGGTGGAGGTGTTAAAATCCAAGGAGAGGGGCCTCAGTTTCAGAAAGCTGCAAGTCCCTTATGAATTTAAATGATATGAAGAGGCTTACATAAGGTACTACCCTCTTGAAACGGTGCTACATGGGCAGGACATCGATCCCGCATGTATATGAGCTTACATATACACACACATGCGCCCAGCAATATTCCCAAGATATGAAAACACGACATGTGTTCAACAAAAAGCGTAGAACAAATCCTGACCGACCCGATATGGGGCTTCGCGGGAGTTAGCGGGAGGTTCTGAAGCTTCTGAACGCAACAGTCAAAAATCGATCCCAGCATGTTCAGCATCGGACAACAGAATGGTGTGCCCTCCTTCAACTAACATGTGGCCCCCGTAGAGGATCCTCTCAGAGGCTGCAGTTCTCGACGAGGCCCTGTCGGGACATGAACCCTAAACCCTAAACTTGGAGGGGCCTCAGAAAGACCATACTCCCCTTCACCAGGGTTTTGGGCTTAGGGTCCCTAAGCCCTAAGCCCAAAACCCTAAACCGCGGGTTCTCATGTTAGTTTGGAGGAGGTAGACCAGCCGAACCAGAAATCTATTGCTAGGCACATATAGCTGACAGAACGAATCCATACCACTCAAGCTCCAAATCTCGAAGCCTTTGAGCCAACAGCACGGACCTACATAATCACATGAAGTCTTTTGAGGTCTGTCTGTCTGTGGTACAGCATGCTATAACATGATGTTGGCAATATTTGGCAATTGTCTATTCCCTGAGCCCTGAACCCTAACCTCTAGTCCCCAGGAGCCTGGGTCCTACACGCTTCAACCTTATGCAGACGAGTTTCAGGAACTTCAGACGGCGTTTAGGCACAAATTCCAGGTCCGTACCACGTCTGCGCGACCTGAAAGCCAGTACCCTGGGCTTAGAGTTTTCTTGAGTTTCATTTAGGCGCTTCCGCTTTGGGCCCACTCGTTCGGACTCGCGGCTGAAGGTTCAGGACTTAGGCTGCGGCTTCGGGTTTAGAGCCTAGGATTTAGGACGCACAGTTTTGGATGTAGAGTTTCAATGTGTTGGGGCAAGAAGGCTAGGGTTGTGCTGCGTTGTTCTCTAGGAATCAACATATGGGCAGTCTTTGTGTGGTGGTTAAGCCAAGTAACATTATATGATTCTTAAACCCTGAACCCATCTTCTTCTTATAGCAATGTAATACCCAAACGAGGGGGCATAGGACATCGTCTTACTCTGTATTGCGGGGACTATCCACTACCTAGCAGGATTCAAAAAAGTGGATCTCCTGTATTGACCCATGATATGCCATAGACACTCGGTATATACATCCTCGGATGAGTCTAGGTTGGAGATCTGTTCTTCAGATCGCTGTTGGGATCTGGGGGTAGCCCCTAAACCCTAAACCAGCGATGGTTCCAATCTAAAAAGGACTACTCATGTGCTCTGGGAGCTTTCGGGAGTGGACCATACCGATCCCCACGAACACCAGCGAGACACAGCCCCAGGTCCCAAGACCCTTGCATTCCGCTGCATTTGAAAATGCGCGGTTGTTGTTTTTACACTGACTTGTCTCCCCGAGTCGCTTCCAAATTGGAACCTAAACCTCGTACACTTACCCTAAGGGTCCAAGTACCCAATAATCATATACTTACCCAAAACCTATAAGGACAAGGGTCCTTCACAAGGGATTCTGAAAGAACTGCTAAGGGACTCCAGTCTTCCGTTACTAACTCCTCAACTCTTCGCCTTAGGGATAGTCGGGTTGAGATCTTCAGAGATTTCGGGCCCCTGAACGGATGGTTCAAGGTTTCCGCCAACGTACCTCAGCAAGAACAGCTAAGAGCCCCAGAGTTGAGTTTCTGTATGAGCAGCGGTTTAGGGTTTAGGGTTTAGGAGTAACAGGCACCCTTGCAAGACAAGTTGGATGCGGACGGTTGAAGATGCAGAGTCTAGAGCGCAGCATTTAAGGATGTTGGGTAAACTGACCTTGTCCCTTATACCCTTCAAGCTCCGCATATCACATAGCCATGAACACACTACTTGTCGATGCCCAAGAATCCCCGATGCTGAGGTTGCCTATGACTCTCAGAGCCCCACATGTGATATCCTCGTAAGTCACTATGCGAGCAACCGGAGTTCAAGACCTCGTCCTTTGTCGATTTCGCTGCCTCCCAAACCGATGTAACCACTGAAACGAGGAAACTGCCTGTCGCGGGACAAGGCGATTCGAGCAGCGACTTCTTCATTCATTGGTCGCATGGCGCAAACAACACTACTACTACTACTACTGCTGCTACTCCTCCTCCTTGTCCCCACTACATTCTCACCGCCGCCGTCTCACCGCATTCTCATCACCACCACCGCCGCCGCCTTCTTCTACATCACTTCATGACAAGAACTGCCTTAGGCCTAGGTTCACTAAATCAACCCCAGCGCTCAGGGTTCAGCATTCTGGCATCTCAGCCTAGATCCGACCCTACCTGGCTTAGGCTTCAGGCTTGGATTCTTTACCCAACTTTCTGATCTCCCTCGGCCAAAACGTCAACGCGTTTTTTTTATGGTAACAGCTTGAACCCAGATAGTGCAAAGCCCACCCATCTACATGGTTTCACGGTGTCACAACTCTTCGTCCACGGCTTGTCCTGCCGGTGGTCTCCCTCCACCTTGTGCGGATAGTTGCGCCTATTGGCTGCTTCGGTCCACTGAGCTTTCTAGGTAGCCCAATATATTTTCGGGCCTGTCTGCCCAAAGGGCGCAATACACCTTGATTACGGAATGCCCCTTGCATGATAAAAGGATCCCTAAAGTGATCTAATGTATACTCCTGAATCAAGCATATGAGCCACTGTCTAAACTCCTAGTATCCCCCTTAATAAGCCCTATAGTACTCCCATATATAATCCCCTATATAATCCATTTTAAGGAGTTTAGACTATAGCGCATATTGGGCCCTCTGGCAGTCGTGCATCTGGATGCGTCCGGTGTCTGGGATTGGCCCGAAGTGATCCCTTCTTGCACGAAAGCAAGCTCTGAACCCTAAGCTAAGGAACCCAAAGGCTAAGCCTATAGACCTCAGATTTGCCAGATTATCTTTCACAACAACGGCAGACAGAACACCTTCAACGCCTGCCAGGCGCTCTCAAAATCCTGATGATGCTAAGTATACTACACTACCAGAATTCCCAGGATTTACATCTACAGGCTGCTCCAGGATGTTGTCCATCAACCGTGTCATCCAGAATCTCGACTTGAAAGCCTTAACTCCTGACCACGCCAGACACCTCTTCCCAATGGTCGACACTATTGGACGCGTCTCTCCTACTACTGATGGCAGAAGTGCTGCACCACCTGGGGATTACACTCTCCTGCCCTTTTCACGGGTTTCTGATTTAGGGATCCAAGGGCTTCCCTAAACCCCAAACCGTACACCGCCTAGCCTGAGGCAGGATTCCTCCCTACAACCAAATCTTGAGTCCTGCCCGTGTCAACCTCCCGAGTGATGGTTCAGCATCCGTCTCCCACAAAGACCCCTGAGGGCGGAGCATTCACGCAAGCGTCCTACACTCCCTGGTACACAGCAGGAAATCAAGGAGGCAAGCAGGGACTGTAGCCGGAAGCCTCCTAGGGGTTTTGATTCTTATTAGGGGCCGTTCCCATTTCGCCTTTTGAGTACCAGGCAGACAACTGGGGCGGGCTTGCCCTTCGAGGTCTTTCACCTGTGTTGAGGACCGTGCTTCAATCAGGCCACCGATCCAAAATGACATGATGGTGGCTTCCCCTCAGCTCTAAACCACCCTGAATACCTAAACCTTTCATTCCCTCTATCACACCTTCAGGGCCAGTACTTTCAGGGTCAAGTTGGATGATTGAGTATGCCAATTGTCCCGCATGTGTATCGTACAGTGGATGGAGGAAATCTTGCACGACTTTTGCCCCCATGATACTGTATTTCCCAGAGTATGAGGTGCATTAGTAACTTGCATCCAGCCCTAGTAGTAAAAGCGCTGGTGCTACTGTTCATAAAGCCCCAACTATTTACATCGCTACCGATACACGCGTCGTTAATAACACTAACGCTGAAACTACTAACAATGAATACCCGTGCTAATTAGTTCTACTGAACATGATTCTAACCTATGCATCCTTAACCCAGGAGCCCTAGCATTCTTCAATGTGAGCAGACTTAGCAGCGCAAAGACGGGAAGGATATGATGGATGGACGATAGAAGGTGGGGTCACGGTGGATTGCAGGAAGGTCTACGGAAGGCTTCGCATATCCTTGCTCAAGTCTTACGTAAGTTCTACAGCCGCATTCAAGTTTGTTGAGAGTTGCTGGGTTTCGGTTTCATAGGAACATGTTCGATCACACTACAAGCCTTACCCACGTGGGATACCTCAGAAAGAGCCATCAGTCATGCTACAACACTGCAACCATACCTTGGGTACTTCATCTGAGCCGACGCAACCTCCTTCTACACATACTGCCAGGCCGGATGATCTGCCTTGCAGGATGACTACGGAGCCGCACTTTGCAGCACTTAGAGACTGGTTTACTTTGCATCAAGCCACACAGTCTAAATAAGGTATCCGTTTTCTAGAACTTTCTCTATATAAACCTGTTTGTTCATATTGCTGGTATACTATGTAGGAAGGTCACAGGAAACCCTAAACCCCCAAATGACTAACCCCTACACCCTAGTCGAAGGGTACTTCACGGGCCGGTAGGCTACATCAGGACAGGCCTCAAAGGAGCCCACTTTGATGTTGGCAAGAAACATCTGAGTAGCGTTCTTTTTGGTGGTTGAACCCAGTAAGATGATATACCTCATATAAAATACTATACCCCAAAGGAGGATATAATCTTACTCTATATTGGGTACCATAGTATCCCCAAATAAAGTACTACTCATCTGAATGCACAGCAGGCAGCCGAGGAATGACACCGCTGAAGATTTTCTGGGTTGGTGATAAGGAACTTATTCTTAAGTTACCATAATGAGTATATATAGTAAACAATAGGGTTCCCCAATGTAATAACTTAAACTAAGTTCCTAGCAATCCAGCTTTTGAAATTCATGGGGGTATGTAGGGATATATGGGCATATACAGGGGTATATAGAGGTACGGAGAATCAAGTGGAAAAGAATATTAGAACACAACGTATATGACTGTTCTTGAGTTTGGGGGTTATGATACGGTTTCTTTGTTTCCCATAATAACTATGCAATGGACATGGGTCCTTTTTGGAAAATATATGAGCGACTATACTAAACTACAAAAGGCTCCCGTATGTCCTGCCTTCGTGGTCCCTTAATAACCCTCAAATTGACCCTAAACCCTAAACCCTTATGATCCTGAACCCTAAGACCTAAACCCAATTGGCTAGTTATCATCAGGTGGAAAGCCTACACAAACCCCATGCAACCCTGTGACGCTTATACGATCAACCTGTGCTTTGCATGACCTACAGTCAATATTTCTGCATAATTTAGTGGAAAGGGTTCCTTCTTATTTGCGATACTAGGGAATATATACTAAACTACAAGAGGACCCCGCATATCCACTGCTAAGGGTCCCTTAATACGGGTAATCTTGACAGCAGATCATATAGGGGTTGCTCGGCTGATAACTTACAATCACCTGGAACTGTTCGTGAACATTACGAGGCTAAGGCTCTTGGAACCTCCTAGTGAGGTCCTGACCCTCAGCCCCCTCACCCCCACCCAACCTTCCCCCACAACAGCTCTGAGAGCTTTACGGAAGTTAGACTCCCCCAAACTAACATGGAAACCCATATAGCCCCTTCTTAAAGAGACTGTAGTCTTTATAGGGCCCTTTTGGGGGTTTCCATGTTATTTTCCGGGAGTGTACACATAAAGTTACACGCTGACCCTTCTGTGGCGTCTTGAGTTGAGGTTTTGGGAACTTTCAGCTTGCAAAATGCATAAATGTAATGCTATGAAAGCCCCAACAGCCATTCCCAAGGATCATCTATATCTAAACCCAAAACCCCCTAAACCCTTCATATTCCTATATAACCCCTACATAACCCTTATATGAGCTATAGTCTAAACTCCTAGTATCCCCCAAAGTAACCCCTATGGTACTCCCATATATAATCGCCTATATAAGCCCCCTTTTTAAGGAGTTTAGACTATAGCTCATATAACCCCTATGTATCCTCTATATATCCCCCTATCATCCCTAGGTTCATTCCTCTACTCCCTACAAGGCAGGCGTTTTTTCAAAGGGCGCAGTGGCTAACTGCCTTCGGCCCTAGAGCCATGCCCAAAGCCCAAGGGCTGGCAGACACACTTTGCAGCGTTTTGGGTATGGGGTTTAGGGTTTAGGGTTTAGGGTTTAGGGTTTATAGGGTTTAGGGTTTATAGGGTTTAGGGTTTAGGGTTTGGTATGGGGCTTAGGGCGCAGAGTTTACGCTATAGGTTAAGGGTTTAGGGCTCAGGGTTTATAGGGTCTGGCTCTGAGCAGCTTGTAAAACCTTAGGCTTTCTGGCATTTCCGAAGTGCCTAAACTCTACTTACACGCCTAAACCTTAGATCTCACAACGTGGTCCGTGTGTCAACGATTATGAATGCCACAGTCCTCTTTTCATACCAGATTTCCTGTCAACACACCCTAGACCAAACGATGGTTTCAGATTTAGAGTTGTCTACTCCCTGGAAGCCACTTACCCAAATATTGGGTTACTGCTCAAGCTCGAACCCAGGAACTCGTTTTTAAGGTATGCCATGCGCGCCTCCTCATCCCAGCTGGCAACCAACCGTTCACTAGTTCTGGTTCCAAACTGTATGTAATGGAGGGTACTACCAGGCAGCCAACACACGTTGGTGCAGAAATACAGCCTCAACGATACTGGCATCCCTAATGTCATTTAAGGTATACTCCTTAATGAAGGGCTTGGGCCGGCTGGGTACAGTATTAGGTTGCATGCTGCCCCTAGTCTTTTGACAGCCCACTAACGTTGCAACTGTAGTGGTCTTCTACCCTTTTCAATACATCTACATATGTCTGTAATAGAGTGAGCGCTATTGTAAACCCTAACCCCTAAACCCTAAACCCCTAAACCCTAAACCCCTAAACCCTAAGCACCCAAGAGCCAGGACTTGCCAAGCAGCATCAAGTCCCTAGCAACACAGAGCCTCAGCTCTACACCTCCCTCAAGACCATATAGTACCCCTTAAGTAGATAGAATATGGGGTATATGATAACGGTATATGAGCTATAGTCTAAACTCCTAGTATCCCCCTTAATAAGACCTATAAGACTCCCCTCTACAATCCCCTATAGAACACCCTTTCAGGAGTTTAGATTATGGCTCATATGGGGATCTTACTATAATATCTCCTAAGCCATATCTACTTAAGGGGGACT
>CAJNIZ010016591.1:29369-83550 GCA_905231905.1 Symbiodinium pilosum
TAGGGTTTAGGGTTTGGGGCCCCTTCGTATAAAAAAAAAAAAAAAACTCCCGGCATGACAACTACCGTCCGCTTCAACGCTATGTTGGGTTCCATGTTGTTCTCAATAGACCCCGCCACCCGCCAACATTAACCGTCCATCCCCTTCTAGAATGGTTCTATGTTGGAGGTACCTTCGATCAGTGGGTGATTAACAGCCCTAAGCCTTAAATGCTGTAGTACTTTCTAGTTGCTTGCCAATTCCCCTACATAACCCGTGTGCATATATACCCTATACCTTACACCCTGTGTGAAGCCCTGGTTCCCATTTCATATCCAGTAGGATGAGGGGCTTAGTTTGGATGGGGGAGCATGCATCTCCCGCTTTCTTGATGTGTTTGTGCGAGCGCTGGCCGTATTCACACTGCTCTACTACAGTGTAGTGTGGTATACTAGACTAAACACTACCACACTATGTTCAACTATGCTGCTATGCTATGCTTTAGTATATTATGGTACTCGACTGTACTACACTACCCCGCACGACGCTACACTATACTTTGATACTAAACTTTACTACACTGTCCTAAACTCTCATACTATATACTTTACTGTACGCCACTCTACCATACGAGAGCATGCCCAGAAATGAAAGCCTTGACAACCAGGCCTGCCGACCTCAAGCAGGGCGTCAAAGTCCAGCTTTGTGGACCAAAACCGATGGTCATGGGGAGTTCAGGGGACCTAAAGGGGGGAGGTGTGTAAGGGGCCCTTGCAAAAAAAAACCTTGTCAGGGCTTACTTCAGAACTTCACCGGCGCTCGTATCAGCTTATCTTGTTGGGCTCCCGGGCTGCCACCCCCTCTTCTGACCCCTTCATACCGTGGATGCAGGAAATCTTGCACCCATCCTATATACTTTACACCCCACAGGAATTACAATATCCTGTGGGTCCTAACTGGGGCAGGATTTCCTCCATCCGCCGTAGCTCCCAATGAGATGTGGAAGATGGCCTCATCTCAGGATGCTGTCGCGATTTCACGAGGAGCCCTTCCCGCACAGTCCAGGGTTCGCGCTTACCGCTAGACCACCAGACGTGGAAGTCAATTCTGCCTTTTTCCTATAGAATATGCTATATGTTCAGCACGAAACTCCACATCATCCCAGGAGTAGCTCAACATCTTTAGGCCTGCAGGATTGAGGATGAAAGGAGAGTGGATTCTCCAGCATCTTTGCTCTCATATTGGGGAGAAGGGAGTTGCATGATATAAGATTAGTCATCAGCGATGATCAGCGACTGGGGTACGGACTCAATTGTGAGAATGCTTAATTAACTGGCAAGTTGTACGGCAATGTCTTGAAATGAGAGCTTGTGGGCTCTGATGAAGAGCTTTCACGCATGCTAGCTTCAAGCAAAATCAGGCGAAGCTTAAAACATAGCCTTGCCGGCCTTGTGCAACGGAAGGTCATGAATATTCTGGAAGAGAAGATACCTATGAGTTCAGCAGCCGGGTCCTTACAAGATCTACATGAAACACCCTTCAAAACGGCTTTTTCAAATGGAAAGATTGCATAGCATTAGCGATGTCAAGGGCAACGCCCAAAGTCTAGAGTTGCTGTTAAATTGCAGGTGCTTGGCACGTGAGGCACCACAAAGGCAGTTTAGGGGTTCAGGGTTTGGATCGACTTTCTAGCAACACCTGTAAGGCCTACATCATCAAAGGCCTTAAACCTAAATTGGCGAGGATGCTTTACATGGTACTAGGATCCATGATATGGATCCCTAAACCTTAAATCGTGCGACCCTTAGTGAAGATATCCTGGGCTCTCTGCCTCTGTGTCTGTGGGTCAGAAAAGAGCAAACTAGTCTAAACTACCACGGGCTCCTCATTGCTGAAGGCTTCAATCTCTCACTCAACCCCTAGAAGCCCAGTTACCTACACAGTCCTAAAACTCCTACATCCTAAACCGTAATGAGCTACCTCTCTCTAGTAACTCTAGTACCTCCCCTAAGGGTCCAAGTACCTAATAATCACATACTTACCCAACACCTATACTAGAAGTACTATTACCCAAAATCCAAATACCTAATCATGGGGTACTTGGACCCTCTGGGCTCTATGGTGGCTTATGCTCGCACCTCGGGGCTTGTAACCCCCAATTTTGCTACAGCTTTCTCGCAACTAGCTCCCCCTGAGGGTCCAAGTACCCAATATTCAGGTATTTGGAGTTTGGGTGATACTAATTATAGTACAGGTTTGGGGTACGTATATAATTATTAGGTACTTGTACCCTTAGGGTCCTAATTAACTATAGGAAATGAAGACTACTATACATGGAAGCTACTTCAGTACCTGGGCTTCTAGGGAACCTGAATCTACGCATGCATTAGCCAGGAGCCAGCGCGGCTCTGCAACCGTGCAGTGTGTAAACAAAGGCATTCGGCCTGCCCTAGCTCCACCCTCAAATGGTAGTTTCCCAAAATAGCGGGACCCCAATATAGGCCCCAAAATACTATAATCCTTATTATAGGGACCCCCCAAAAATGTAACCCTAATTTGGGAAACCCCCAAATACCCACAGGCTTTTACGGTCATACCCACGAATTGGGGTGTACTTGCTGTAGTTGAGGGTTGCAAGCGGGGTCCAGGCGGGTTGGGGGCTTTGGGTCTCGTCAATTCACATGTGCCTAAATAGTCGCTGTCAGGTTGTAGGCGTTTTGAAGTTTACATTTGAAGTTTATATAGGAAAAAGGAAAACGCAACCCGCTACAGAGGTGACTGGGTTTCCAGCAATGTTGCTATGGACAGGCAAGTATGATGTCCGAGGTAGAGCCCCCCACACACGCACACACACACACACACACACATACTTCTGCTCAACCTATACTCCCCTTAAGTATATAGAATATGGGGTATATGGGGATCTCATTGTGATATAGGGCAATTCCATAGTTGATCTACTTCAGGGGGACTAGAAACCCGGAATGCAATATGTGGCAACAATCACAGCAAAGTTGCATTGCTCGCGCTAGAGCAATGACAGTTGCATCCATGGCATGATCGTCACACAGGTGAGCGTGGTAATGAACACATTGTAAAACCAGGCGAACGTGAATAAATATCAGCGCCACGAACACAGTCTGAATAGCAACAACCTCTGCACCATAGGCGTGAATCTGCACTGTACATGTATAATCACAACCAAAAGAATTACGCAAACAACCTTGATAGCAAGCATCACGATCATCATCAACACCTTCCGGTAAAACCATTGCTTAATCAAATCTCCTTTTGTAGCTTCTTGTTGCTGGCAGCAGCTTCTATGGTCAAGAAGATATGAAACACGAATCTCGGGTCAAACACATTCTAAACCCCCTTAGACCATGTTGGGATTATAGGGATTATATGAGGTCCCTTTAAAAGAGCTCCTTTAAAAGAGCTCTCGATAGCGGGGCTACAGGTGGAAAAGGGGTCCTACCTAAACCCTAAATCCTAAATCCTAAGCCTGACACCCTAAACCTTAAGCCAAGACCCTAAACCCTAGACTGCAAGTTGTTGGCCCGAAGCGCTGGCTGAACACTCCAGGGGCTGCCTGCAGACCTGGGCCTGCGAAACATTCGCGCCCCTGACACGGCTTAGGGTTTAGGGGTTGAGGGTCTATAGGGGTCTTTGTTTAAGGGTTTTAGGTTTTAAGGGCTTCGGGTTTACATTTTGTGGACCCAAACTGAAACTTCAACGCTGGCCATATGATGACGGACATGGGCATACAGTGTTGTTCTTAGGGTTTACTGTAGAGCTTGCGCATATGGAACCTAGCATACGAAGATGACGATGAATGAAGCAGCTCGGAACTGGGGGGTTCCAGCTACAATAACACCAGAGGGTCCAAGTACCCAACAATTAGGCACTTGCGTTTTGGGTAATAAGGATTAATGTACGGATTTTGGGTAAATATATGACCATTAGGCATTTGGACCCTTAGGGAACGATAGGCTCTACCTGCAAGAACCTTTCGGAATCCAGCTCCCCGGGCGGGGCATAACCTTTATCACGTGGGCCCTCTAGGGCTCAGGGTTTTAGTTTAACCCCCAAGCCTAAAATCCTTTTACTCTTAGGTGAAGGGCTTTATTCTGCGGATCCCATTCTCTTTTCGCGTTCTTGGAGAGGCGATTGCGGTAAGTTGCTCAAATTCATCCTCCCTTCAGCACCCTAAAAGCCCCAGATACCTACGTAGTAGTTTCTTGTGATGTTTCTTGGGTCAATCCCCCACGCAGTAATGGGTACAACAAGGGGCTATTGAAGGCTTGTACGTATATTAAGGCCTTCGTAACTCCATATTAAGGAGCTATTACTATACGGGGGTTGACCTGACATGTCTGCAAAAGAAGATTAGCTAGGGAATGGGAACAGTAACCCACTACATATGTAGCAAAGCTGATAGGGACGAATACCCATGTCCGGCATACACTCCATGAGCGAGATCAAGGGACAAGTCGTATCAAGGGCCGATGAAACAGACTCATGTCTGTTTTCCAGCATTCCTAACAGCGTGTCAACGAACAGGTCTGCGATGCAGACATCTGTCGCGCACTTTAAACCCATGCTCAAGGCCGCCAAAAGCAACATAGCTCGAAAGCAGCCCATGCAACAAAGAAGCAGCACCAAGAGCAAACCGAGACTTAGGCCCTGACCAAATAAGTTTAGGGGTTTAAGGTTTAGGGTTTAGGGTTTAGAGAAATAACACAGTTCCTAACCCTACCTGTGCCAATAGCCCCCATATCAGCCCTAAACTGCGAGAGACCTGCAAATGGTAGCTCCCCTAAATAGGGGGACCCCAATGTAGAGCCCAAATACTACAATCCTTATTATGGGGACCCCCAAAATTTTGCGAGAGGTTCTGAAAAGCTGTGGCTCCTTAATCCTGCCCCCCTTTAGTAGATAGAATATGGGGTACATGGGGATCTTATGATAATATACACAAGTAAGACTATAGCCCTAAAAAAAGAAACCCTGATTAAGCCATAAACGCCAAACCTCAAGTCTAAGAGTTCAAGTGTCAGGTCACCGTTATATGCATCTCAAAGAATTCTGTGAAAGATTCAGATCAGAGCGCGTAGAACCTGAATTTCAACTGCTTGCGTACTTGGACCCTTAACGTAATGTAGACGGCTATATAATTACCAAGATCATCCTGACGTTTACTTGAGGTACGCTGTACATTGATTATACAAGGAAGCTAGAACAAGCATGTTGATACTTATTCAGGTCCCTGCATCAAGACAGATGCATTTCGGTTAGTACATGTCAGTGACCTGCAGAAATCTTGCTGCTTCCCTGCAGAGGTATTGTACATTGCAAAGTCGATGGGGAGCCAAAACGGCGCACAAACAATTCCGGAACGTATATACCTAGAGGAACCATATGCTAAAGATACCGAGATATTAAGTTACCCTAAACTCTAAACCCTAAATAACAAGATATTAGGTAGCGACTCACAACTTTCCGTTTGCTGCCGCTGCTAGAGCTGAAGCAGAAAGCCCTATACTGCAGAGGCTTGAAAGATTGGAATTTAGGGTTTAGGGTTTTAGGGTTGAGGGTTTAGGCTATTAGGGTTTTGGGGTTTTGGGTTTTAGGGTTTAGGGTGTTATACTAGCGTTGTGCCTACAAGGATTGTAAGGACATAATGTGATACTATTACCAATTTTCGGGGCCTCTACACTACGCACTTAGGATCTCTACTAAGGGTTAATTAACCCTTGGGTACCTATAATAGGAGTATAAGGGAATCAAGGTTGAGGGTCTAAGGTACAAGCCAAGTGCCAAGCAGTACATTAGCCTTAGCTTGCCAGGGATGCAGATCGATACGCGGCGGGGGTGCTCCCCGATCAGGTGATCAGGTCGAGATGACCCATACCCTTTTTGAGGGTTTAGGGTTGGGTTTAGGGGTAAAACTGATACTTATTTCCTGCATGACCCTAGGTACCTCGTACGTTGAGAACCATTGTATTAGTGTCTATTAGCGTCATGCAGGAGCTTTAATATCAACGGTACCTGCTTTTTGGTAGACATCATTGTCAATGCTTGTAAGGAAATGTAAGAAAGATTGTTTCAGAGAAAGAGTATGAAGAGTCCGCATTCTCGACATGCAAGTTTATCATTCTCACAATCCGGAGGATTTAGAGTAGACTCGTTTGCCTCGCAGAGTTCTTGCGCAGCTTGGTTCCCCGTGAACGAAAAGGCAGGCCTTAAGAAGACTTCGCGAAGTCAAAGCTGTTTGAATGGACCCTGGGCTATATGGGACTAGGGTTTAGGGTTTAGGGGTTTAGGGTTTAGGGTGGAGAGGCAGTGGAGAGGCTCACAGAGGTACACATGTCTACAAAAGGGGCCTGACTGAATAATCAACGGTATCATTTTGAAGTCTATCTCAGTTAGTACAGAAATCTTCGATAGAAATGCTGGTAGTTATCTAAGCCCCACTCGTTGCATTTTGTGGTCTAGTGCCTGGAGAAGTCCATGGAAGAGGGTGGCCAAGAGGCCCATGCGAAATGCAAAGGTTTGCAAGAGGGCCGGTAGCCCTCAAACCTAGACGAGAGCACCTTCAAACACCAAATCCCAGACCCCATGTCGCCTCTATGGAGCCGAATATCCACACCTAGGACCTACATAACCGCAATTGAAAACTATTCAAGCATAGCAAAGGGGTCCTGGTGAAAGCTGTTTAGGTCCACCTGTAACTCGAAGTCATGTAGGCACAAGCTTTAGGGTTAAGGGGTTCCTTTGCAGAAATCCCAAGGTTCAACCCAGGTGCTTTGGTCCATTCTTGAATAGCTTTTCTCTGGCAATGGAAGCTGACATGCTGAGCTCCCGCATGGTACCCCAGAAGCCCACATATCTGATGAATGACAGTGGTTTCGCTTACGGTTGAGGCTCAATCAGCTACCCCATCGTGCCCCAACAGCCTAGCTGCCTGAGCAACAGTTCCTGGGTTGTAGGTTACATAAATATATACCTACATATATATATATACATACGTATATATGTATGACCATTGGGGGACAGTGGCCCAGTATGTGTCCAGGGATACTCCCATGGCCCACTACTTGCACCCGGCACTCAATCCCCCACACGAACTAAACTTCAGGAAGCTGCGTCACCCACATTTAGACATCACGATCACGTACTTCGATTCCAGACTCCTCAAAACGTGAGTGAAATGAAATGTTTGAGCAACATACCTGTACTATTGCGCCCTCACAATGGAGGTTTGGAAGGTGCAATCTCTCATCAGGGCTTGCTAGAAGGATGCTCCATGTACGTGCTTCCTATATTCCGTCTCGGACTCGACAGCTGTGCACGGACCCCTGCTTGACCCGGATGTACAGCAGTAAAACCCATCCACCCTCATATATATGAGCAGTTCTTCTTGGTCGTTGAACCAACTCACATTCTGTTCTGCCCAATACTCTGACAACGACGAGGAGAACATAGTCCTTGAAATGGCGTCCCCTGAGTACTGTACCCTAAAAACACACACAATCATTTCTGCAGGAGCCCCCCAAAAAGGGCCCCGGATCTCTAAATACTATAGTCACATACCGCATCTGCCACAGAACCCTTTTCCTTTATAAGAAGGGAGAAAAATCATTTCAGGACATGCCTAGCAAATACCTTGTAGGGCTTCCAGACACAGGCTGATACGGTTCAGGGTTCCTTCCCCCAAACGTCGAGCGCTCCCAGCGAAGGCACAGAGGAACGTCAAAAGGGAGGACTTCCAACCGAGCACCGCTTCCTCTGCAAAAATATGACTTCCAACTGAACACCCTGTAGTCTGACTTAGTCTATGGTTTGACGGCAAATCACCGTCTAGTTATATGAGGGGTTGTGAAGAAAATGCACTAGTAATTGCTCAAGCTTCTACAATGCTCCTCGGTGCTTTCTCAGTAGGGAAAAGGGGAGCGATTTAGCGATTCATCGGGACCGTTATAAAGAAACTAGAATAGAGGGCTGAAGGTCAAGGTATAAACTTTTAAGGGATTGGTTTTGATACGTGCATGGAGGGCTGGCTACATACGGGCTATATAAATTCTAGTGTAGTGAACTTATAAGGTTGCATGTAAGGAAATGACACCATCATGGTAAAGTTGTGGGGCTTGTAGAAGGGTCAGGAAAAGGTTCATCCGAACAAAAATCCAGATGCCTACTTGTCGTATTATGTCCGGAAGGGTTTCAAACAAAGAGACAGCACCTGAGCTTTTGATTCGATGCTAGTAGCTGCAGGTTTAGATCTAGGAAGCACATGATAGTTAGATACTCTGACCCTGCGGGACATACGAACTTCTGACCTATATAATTCGTACTGCAAAAGCCCCACTTACTAGGTTGCTTGGGTTTCCTAGCCCTAGCAAGATGAAACCTTCTGGTTGACGAACGGACTTGTCATGTAAGCAGTAAACCTCAGCTGTCAAACTGCTAAAACCAAATTTGAAAACGTGCAAGGCATTTCATATTACTATCACTATCAACTTTAGTACTACTATGACTATTACTATTAATCATGGTTTCAAGGCACTCCCTGCGACATCTGGCCGCAAGATCTCATGGGCATATCTCAATCCGGCTCTCTCCGGCCCTCTGTCTTAGTCGGCCAGGATTATGAACTCAAGGTGGGCGCCGCGTAGAGGATACCAGTGGAAACGCTAGTACCCTTATCATACCCGAGGGCTCCCAGTTACCTCAATAGTGGGTATATGGAACCTAGAAACCATTATTTAGGTAAGTTATGCTTACAGCAAAGCATGCACTACAGTTGCATACCGCATTACTGAGTAACCGTATACGCCATCCTAACTTGGGCACTACACGTGAAGACCCCTGCAGTCACTTCCTGCATCTTCGTCAGATAGCACCACAATGCACGAGGCTAAAACATTCTTTGCCCAAACTTTGGAGTCCGCGCCGCCACAAGGTCTTAAAAGGACGCTGCACGAAGAAACGGCAGAACAAGGGAACATCACCATGCCATACTTCGAGCTCAGGGGACTCATTCTTATAAGCAAGCCAACTTCAATTAGGGGACTTATAACCCTATATAACCCCTATATAATCCCTGTAATCCCTAAAATATCATCGTTTCCATTTTCCTTTCCATTGTCCCCATACAAAAACCGAATCAAGGTGTCCCCTGAGCCTTCTAGCTTCTCGCTGCCAAGATTAAGGCCCCGAAAAAGTTAGCCTTGCAAAAATTAAAGAAGTACATAAAATGCATATAGCCTAAAACATCAAAGGTTATCCACTCAACGACTAAATCAAGTGCAGCCTGAGTGGAAGTTGATGAACACATTTCTTGCCGCCGGCTAGCACAAAATGACGGAATGCTTCTCTACCATATTCCTGTTATAGTCCCGAAATTTTGTTTGAGAATCCTTCATTCCCTGCAAATCAAAGCTGAAATTTTGTGCGGCTGATCTGAAAGGCATCTCGGAATCCCGCAATGCCAGAGCGTATACTCCTCATATGCTCAGCACTGAAACCTAAACCCCTAAACTTTAAATCCTAAACCCAAATCTGGGGACCCCAGGGACGCCAGTGCTTCAACAAACTCTCATGTCACAATGTTGCCCTGTTACCCCTGCTCGCAGGAGCCGATTGAAGGCCGGAGTGTGATTGAGCTGCCCCTGTACATATGCACCGCTGGCATCAAAGGATTCACCCTCGGGGTCAACAGAGAGATGGGGAAGTATAGGCACGTGATTAGGGTCTCGGGTTTCTGACGGCATGGGTTCTGGACCCCGAGGGTCAAGATTCAGGGTTCAAGGACTTTACTTTGAGGTTTGGCGAATGTCACGTGGCACTTTGAGGAAAGCCGAAAATCAGACCAAGAGCCCGCAGGCACGACTTTGAAGTTCATGGGGCTTCATAGCTACTTGAATGTTCTAAAGCCTAAAGCCCAATCCTGAAGCCTAAACAGTTACTGCAATTGCAAGCAAGATCCAAGCCCCAGTTATGTGTAAGTACCTTCCCCGAGACCGGCATGGAGCCTCATAGAGCCCAATTCTACAAGAATGCTAGTCTCTATCACCTTGAGTGTCGAAGTGCACAAGAATGATATACTTCCCCAAAAACCTGTACTACGATTGCTATTGCCCAAAATTCACAAGCCAATAAATCACTTATTGGGTACTTGGACCCTTTGGCTCAAGCCCTTTGTGCTTCGGTCTTAGCTTGGGCGAGGGCAGGTAGTCCCAACAATACCTATAGCCTATAGCTGAAACTATGGCATCTCTACTAGTCGAAGTTGTCATTATGTAGGGGTTATAAGAGATGTATGGGGTGTGTGTGTATATATAAGGGATCTACAGGAATATGGAGGATTTAGGGTTTAACATGGCGTCTTCACATTTGGGCGCAGGATTTCAATGCTGTTTCATCAGGGTCCAAGATTTGTGGCTCAGGGTTCAACTCCAAACCCTAGTCCTAAGTGGTAACCCTTAACAGAGGTAAAGGTGTAGGGCCTTGGGAAGCAACAGGGATAGCCTATCCAAAAACAACGAGCTAGGCAAGTAATTCAAAAGGACTATGGGAATGCTCGAGAAACAATTGGAACATGGCATGGAAACTTATATGATAGACCTAAAAGTAACCTGTATACCTGGCAGAAACAATTGTCCTGGAACCTTCAAAAAAAACAGACTTTTGGCTTTTTTATTTGAAGTTTACATGTTCAGCTCATTGCTCATCCTGCTCTGTACCCTAAACTCCAATTTCCCTAAACCCGGAACCCTAAACTTCTATATCCGGATTCTGCGAGCTTCAAGGGCGCATGGTTTGCCGGCGCATGAGCTCAAAACCCCGAACGAGCTGTTTAGGGTTGAGGGTTTAGGCAGGCCTTCGCACAAAACTTGATTGCAGTGGCTTCCATGATGAACCCTGTGCCGAAGGCCCTAGAATCCATAACCCCATACTAGCCTCTAGAAACCCTTTTCTTTGTTTCCCTTTAGAGCCCCTTGCAAAATATCAGCTGGGTAGCGTCCTTATGAAACTCATAGGGGAAAATACTGACATGACTCAGGAGTGTCTTCTTTCACTTTTCTGCACAGGGTCAAAGTTCGGGGGGCTGGTATGGGATCCCAAACAAGTCCTCGATCTCAGGGTCCCTGAATCCCGAATTTTAGACCCCTACAGAATAAGAATAGTAGTCATACCCGTAATTAACCCTAGCCCTAAAACCATATAGCCCCTTATACCCCATATAATACCCCGCACCCTAAAGGTCCAAGTATCTAATAATCATATACTTGCCCGAAACCTGCTCCATAATTCCTATTACCCCAAACCCAAGTACCTAATCATTGGGTACTTGGACCCTAAACCCTAAACCCCATATACCCCTATATAGCCCTATATACCCCTACATATCCCCTTTGAAGGGAACTAATTATTGGGCACTTGGACCCTCTGGGTTAACAAGCATGAGCCCTAGACCCGGTGGGCTGGTGAGGCTCGGCTGCGGCTCAAGGGTACATATAGGGTGGGTTTAGGGTCTAGGGTTCAGGGGTTTAGGGTTCAGGGTTCAGGGGCTTAGGGTTTAGGGGTTTAGGGTTTAGGTGTTGAGGGGTGTACGGTTTAGGGTTTAGGGCACTAGTGGTATAATCGGACTATAGGCGGACCCTAGTATTACAGGGCTTGGGGTTTAGGGTTCCTCATAATCACTATTACTGGGTGAGGGGTCCACCTAGGGTATGTTGGCAATTGGTACATAAGAGTCATAAGATGATAACGGCCCAGGGTTCCCTTTTTTCTCGAAAACTAGCATATGAGGAGTGATTGCTTGGGGTTTGGGGTTGCCAACCCTCGGAGAAGGAACTGTGAAAGGCTCTATGCCCTCGTAGATTCAACCCCAGACGCTGAACCAGTGTCTCTGTTACGCGAAACCTTAGGAGCTATTGCTGCATACCTCAAGAATCTGCAACTCCAACAAAAGCAAAAAAGCCAACAAGAAACCCATACCATGATTCTAGGCAGGACCACGAGGAACTCTCCTGAAACTAACATCCGAACTCCTACGCCGATTTTGCGTCCCTGGTTAGCTGCATGTTGTCTGCAACGCATGGGTGGCGAATTTCCGGCATGGATGCCGCCGCCTGCGTTTAGGGTTTAGGGCCGCGACTTGTCATTTAGGTTTGGGGTTTGCTGGCCCTGGGAGCTCCATACCCTTTGATTTAAAATTACCTTGAAATGTGAGGTATTCTAGCGACACTTGTGGTATATGATTTGATTAAAGTATTGGGCACGTGCCCAGGTCTTGGGGTTCAGGTTTGGCGCGTATCGAATTTCGGGTCCAGGTTTTTTATGCAAAAGCCTCAAGTCAAGGTTCAAGCTCTAGGGCTTTAGGCTCTGACACTTCAGGGTCCAGGGTGGTAGGCTTTTCGGCTTGAGGTTTGGGTGCTGAGACTTGCATGCAATATCACATGAAACCCGTCCCCTGCTCATAAAACGTAAACCCTAAACCCTGAACCCAGAAACCTCCAATCAAGAAAAGGGTCGGAAGGAATTGCAGCCCAGGGCTTCAAGACATATAGGGGTGTGTGCGTGTGGTTTTGCGGGGTCCAACTTTCTGAGGAGGTTTAACTTTAAGGGGCTTACAGTCTAAGGGGTCCACAGGAGGTTCTAGGGGTTTGCGTTTGGGACGTCTGGGAGGAGTTTGCGCTAGGGCTAGGGTCTGCCGAGGGGCTTGCACCCGGCCGGTTTTGGGTGGCCGAAAGCCAGATATGCCTCTACTGCATGTTGCTGCTCCTCTATAGCCCCGAAATCATGTTCCATCCGCTAAAACCCAGTGATCTATGAAGGCCCCTTCACTTTGGAGCTTTGACATGGTTATGTGGATTACTGGGCCCTATACGGTCAAAAAAAAGCTCTACGTAATCCTTAAACCCTTAGGGCTTACAAAGGCCCCAGCCCAAGCATCAAGTTGCGAGCTGAAACACCTCGACAATAAGCTCAGAGACTGCTAAGGCAATCCCATCCAATTGAGGTCATCATGGCCAGTGAGGATGCGGCCTTACCCAGAGGGTCCATGTACCCAATAATTAGGTACTTGGGTTTTGGGTAATAGCAATTATAGTACAGGTTTTGGGTAAGTATATGATTACTAGGTACTTGGACCCTTAGGGTTACATCTAAACCCTAAGCCGCTGGGCAGTACCAAATCTTGGAAACTGGAAGCAACGTCCTGATTCTCGCAGCAAAGCCATCAGAATGTCTTGCCAAAGCTTGGATGGCATCACGAGTGTTTAGGGTTGAGGGAAGGCCTTCACGGCAAGGATACTGAGCTCCTAAAGGCAAGCCTCGTGCGAGAAGTGATGCAAAAGCGCCCACTAACCAGCAACATCATCCCCTTATCAACCTTGCAGACCGCAAGTGTGATGTACCATTAAACTGACCCCTACAGCAACATATGAGCCCCAAGCTACCATCCATGATCTGGGTGCCCAAGGCTTGCGCTGATACTATGTCAAGAACTGGCTGCTCCCAAGCTCAAAACAATCACTTCTCGGGTCAGGAACCTCATACACAAAGCAAAGGTTGCTTTCGAAAAGACAATGTTGACTGTGGTTGTTTGGCTACCCTAGCAAGCCAACAAAAAAAACATATGCACTGCTAGGAAACCCAAACTTGGGATTGGGGTCTGCGCCTTGGCGTCAAGCGGCGCAACGAGATTGCCTGGGTTCAGAGCTGCGAACTTAAAAAAAGCCTCGGGGGTTCAACATTTAGCATACCCACTGTAGGTAGGGTTCATCCCTAAACCCTAAACCCGGCTAGCCTGTATCCAGTGTAGGTAGGGTTCATGGCTTAGAGTTTCAAGGGACCACGAAGTGTCTGGCCTCAGAATCTGAGAAGGTTGATGGCTTAAGGGTTGTGTCTGATGAGTTCGCAAATCAAGTATACCCAGAGAGCTCAACATCACATAATGGAGGAATGTACCCTAGATGACACTATAGGATCCCTAGTAGGATTTAGGGCATGTTTTTCTGGATTGAAGGAATATTGGGCTGTCTGGGTAAACTACCAAGCAGCAACGGGCTATGTTGCCTGCAGACCCTCAACCTTGAAACCCTCAACCCGAACACCTAAGCCCTCTACCACGTGGGCATGCATTAGCTCATTCCCCCTTACAGTAACAGTTACCACAACAGGTAATAGGAGTTGCAGCAGCCCCGTAATAAGACCTGTTAAGGACAGCGGCTTCCTGTAAAAAGGGCATGACCCAAGGCACACGACAAGATAAGCATGAGGGGGGCACTTTCATCAACTGCTCCATGACACTCAGTTCTAGGGTTTAGGATTTAGGGTTTAGGGTTTGGGATCTAGGGCTTAAAGCCCACACTTACACAGTCCAAGTAGTTCAAGTACCCAACATGTAGGGCTCCCTATACAGGGGTCATAGGCAGACAAAGAGGTATAATAGGACTTCTAAGGACATATAGGGCTTAAGGCAACCCTACTGGTCCAAGTACCCAATCACAAGGTACTTGGGTTTTGATACGGTACAGGTTTCTGGGTAGGCGCAGGAATATTGAAAACTTGGACCCTCTGGGGCGCATACTGCTGCAAAACTCCGCCCAATGGACCCTTGCGGACTCTGAGTCTGAACCTGAGTTCCGAAAGTTACCCGAATGGAAGCTTCAAGTTTCAAGAAGACCTACCTTAGTGTGATCAAATAGGGTTGACTTTGAGGTCCGTGGCACTTTGTGTAACTACTTAGAACTCGGCGTGAATAATTCCCCCAAAACCAGTCCCGTAGGGATAAGAAGGGTCCTTGAAACAAACACACTACAACTAATCGCTAAACCCTGACCCTGCGACCCGAGGACGGTAAACCCTAAATCCTCAAACGCCTCAGAAAAACCCTCAAGCCCAAAAGAGTGCGGACAAGGCTCGCTCGCCATTCAGGCCAATGCCTCGGAGGCAGATTACCAGCGGGTTATTTGGCGGAAGTAAGGTTGCATGGTTGAAGGATTGAAGGCAAACCCTTTTAAGCTTTTAAGGGTTTAGGAGTTGGGGTTTAAGGTGTTAGGGCTTAGGGTCTAGAGGGTGGAGGGTTTGGGGATCAGGGTTTTGGGTCTGGGTTTAGGATTTAGGGATACTTTCCGCGATCTAGCACGGAACCCCATCAAGCCCCAGTGAAAAAGGACTGTACTCTCTCAAGGCCTCCTTTGGGGCCTCCCTGTTAGTTTGGGGGAGGCCTAATAGTGCAATTGTGCTTGGGATTTAAGGGATTTAGGATTCGGGGCTTGGGATCAGGATTTAGGTGTGGTCGATTTAGGGTCAATTTGGGAGCAGGGGCTGCTTTTAGGCTTAAGACTTAACCCTAAGGGTCCAAGTACCCAATAATCATATACTTACCCAAAACCTATACTACAATTACTATTACCTTAAACCCAAGTACCTAATTATTGGGTACATGGACCCTCTGGGTAAGATGTTTGAGTGAATCTGCTTGGGGCTCTAAAATTCGGATTTTGGGGTGCCGGACTTTAAAGTGAACATTTTGTGCGGTGCAGGGGCCACAAACAGCAGAACGCCTTCTGCTGCCGCGTGTTACATGCTTGCGGGGATTTCCCCAAAATTCGGGGTACCTGTAATGGGGATACAAGGCTTTTTTCGGAGGTTATGTAGGGTTTGGGGTTGAGCTAAACCTAAACCCAAAACCTTAAACCCATTCTGAACAACTCTTAGCAGCCTTGTATTATGGGTTCCTATACTACACTCCTTTGCTCTCTTCTTCTTGGTCCCGCAAAACAATCCAAACTAGCTCGAATTATGCTTTGTTTGGGGTCTATTTTGAGGAGGAGAGTAAGAGGGGTGCAGTATAGGAATCAAAACCCTAAACCTTAAACCATAAAATCCCAAATCCTAAACTTTAAATCCTAAGCCCTAAACCTTACATCTTAGACCCTAAACCCTAAACCTTGGGAAAAGCGCGGCGAGCGGCTGACCCATCCAAAGTCGGGGCCGTCCCCCCGGATGCGACGAAAGTGAAGCCGGTTGCCCTGCAGGGCCATCTCCTGCTTACAAGGATGTTCATGGGTCTAGGGGTCTAGGGTTTAGATGGGTTTGGGGTCTATGGGTTTATGGCTTATAAGAGTTTAGGGGTTTACTATTTGCGGGTTTAGGGTTTAGGGCGTTCATGCGGCTTTTGGGGATTACTGGGGAGGGTTCAGGATTGAGGGTTTAGGGGGATGAAGACTATCATGGCCAACCCCCGCCAGAAACCTAAGGTTTTGTTTTGGGGCATATTCGGGGGGATATTTAGGGCTTGTTCACGCTTTCTAGGCTTATAGTCCCCCTTAAGTAGATAGAATATGGGGCATATGGGGATCTTCTTATGATATACCCAAAGCCATAGTCTATCTACTTAAGGGGGACTATATCAGTTAGGGGGGTTAGATGTTAGCCCTCGAAGATGGACCAGCCAGGGTGTTAGGGTTTGGGTTGTGTTTGCTTTGCCTTTAGGGCTTAGCTCTCGGTTACTGGTTCCAGCGGTTATATGAAGGATGTATAGGGATATCTATGTGTATATACACATCGTATATGCATAGATCTATGCCTGGCGTATATAGGTTCCTTATTGGGACAATGCTGAAGATTCCAATCTCATATTCCTCATTGATGTGCAGCAGAGAGTTATCTCCTCCAACAGGGTCCAGAAGTGAGGAGTTTGGGGTTAGGGGCTTTACGGGAATCAGGATGTCTAGGGCCTTCGGGTTGAAGGAGGCTTTACGTCTTCTTTGTAGGGTTTTGTTTAGGGTTTAGAGGTTTGGGAGATGAAAGAGAGCAGGTGTGCTGCAGCATGAGGGTAATGACGAGTCTGCAGGGTCTGGGTCGCAATAAAAAAATAGGCTGCGCTTGCTGGTGTTAAGTAGGGATTGTAGAAATAGATTCAAATAGACACTCGCAGGGATTCAATCATTCTGACATCCCTTTTGATTTATCCTGTGCATCCTTTGCGGCTCCATAAACCTCTAACTATGACTTTCGGGCTTGGGGATTACAGTTTAGGCTTCAGGGTGGTACTGTTTGCTACGGGCTACTTGGGGTTCTGGGGCAGAATGCCACAAATAACACCTGCTTGGAGCTGACAACCCCAAACCCAAACCTCAGAAACGCAGGCGACCTCAAGCCACGCGCCGAACGCCAGTCGAACGCCCAGCGCCTGCAAGCTGAACAGACTAGGAATAGACGGTTTAGGGCTAGCAGCTGCAGCAGCCCAAGCAGAAGCAGTAGCAACAGTAGCAGTAGAAGTAGTAGCAGTAGGCAGCAGCAGGAGCGGCGGCGGCGGCAGCAGCACAATCAAAAGGAATCGCGCTCATCAGAGTAGTAGCAAAGGGCAATGATGACAGCCTTCTGGCGATCGCAGCGATGACTACTGCGTGTATGAAAGAAAGGCATCATAATGATCTTAAACCCAGCCAGGAAGGATTAAACTTTTAAACCTACTTCCAGTATGCACCAAACACAAGACCAACATACATTCGCGTGCCGCACAGAGGAACAAGAGCTTTAGCCTCCTTCCAATGTCTGCTTGGGAAAAGCCCTTGGGTTCCACTTCGGCTGGGGATTATGTTATTTCTTTACAGCGCTCTGCATTGAACAACTGCTGACATTCCTTGCCCCTAATCGGCCACTAATTCCTGAAGATGTAAGATGCTCCGCAAGCCTAAGTGCTAGGTCCTCGAAACCACGTTGGCATTTATGGGCAAATGTGAACTTCTCGCAATAGAATACGGGTCGCCATAATTCCACCCTCCAAAATGATATAGTCCGTAATGTCAAGATCCAAATCAGGGCCCATGTGCCATGGGCCATGGGACTTAGTAACTACTTCTAAACTGGGTTATAACCTTCCTTATACTTGGGGTAACCGGTATACTTCTAGTTGGAGGTGGTTTAGAGGGTAAAAAGCCCGCTTATGGGTCGCCACGAACCCCGTGAACCTCCGAGCAGCAATGCCACAGGACCTGCTACTCCAGGTTTACGTACATTGACCCTAAACCCTTGTAAACAGGATGTTGAGGTTCTGTAGGGCCGGGCGCAGGGTTTAGGGAGTTCCTAAGTTGGGGCCCCAAAAGCCCCAAGGCTATATAGGGATTACATGATTGGGGCTCTCTTTTAGGGATGACATAGGGAGTACAGACAAATAACTTGATATGTCAATTGCGAAGCACTAGTGTTATCTTTGAAAATTTTTAGAGACTATATATGAGCTATAGTCAATACAGCACTCCTAGTATCCGTATCCGCCTTAAGAACCCCTAGAACCCCTACAGTAGTCCCCTATGCAACCACTTTAAGACAGTAGCTCAGATGATGTTAGCCGGGACAGTAAAGCCCAAACCTTAACAGCCAAGGCCTTCGACTTCAGAGACGGCCCTGTGCGAACAATGAGGCCGCTGGTGCCCTTACCACCTACCTGGGTTTAGGGTAGGGTTTAGGGTTTAGAGTTTAGGGTTGCAGGGTTTAGGGATTCAGGGTCCAGGGATTGGGGGTCTTGGGTCTTCAGGTTTTCGAGGGCTTGCCTACAGTAACCTATATACCTAGAGCAAAGGGGCTTTGTATCTAATATTTTGGTATACCCAGAGAGTCCAAGTACCCAATAATTAGGCAATTGGGTTTTGGGTAATCGGGAATATAGTGCAAATTTTGGGTAAGTATATGATTATTAGGTACTTGGACCCTTAGGGATAAATACATATATATATATATATCTCTCTCTCTCTCTCTCTCTACCTTGTAAACGTAAAGGATCTACAGTTACTCGAGGTAAATCTTTAGTGTCAAGGTTTAAGCCTTTCCTGTTCAGGATGGTTGGTTTAGGGTATAAGCATCTGGGCCGTAGGGTCTCGCTGGAGTGAGGGCTTCTAGCATTCCCGAACAAGTTTAGGGGCTAAACGCGAAACCCTAAAGCATGTCAGGTCGAGGGTCTAGTTGGAGTAGTTGCAGTTTGTTGGTATCTTCCACAGGATTCTGATAGTTCTGCTTCTTTGCAGGGGTATATGGTGAAGATCTGTGGCGGAATAGCACGACTGGAGCCATCATAGTAAATATGCTATGTCCTACAAAGGCGGTGTGGAAAACTACATAGGGCTTCTACTTCATTCAGGGGACGGGCAGACGGAAGGGATCATGCAGGGATTGCATGAGGACTTGGCAGAAAATTGAACGACTTGCTACACGCAGATTAGAGGCTTGGGCTGCAGTTTCTGTCCAGACTTAAAGGCAGTGAAGGCGTAGTGATGTCAAAAGGAGCAACTGGGACCCAGAACTCTTAGGTTGATAGCTCCTAACGGTTTGGGTTCAGGGGGTTTAGAAGGGCGGTCGTGCTTGATGGTACTTACCTGGGTGTTCGGGGCTGTTGGTAGGTGACGTCGCATCAATGCGTGTAGTGAGGAAACGTACCCGAGCACTGGACCTCCAAGTCTAGAGGGGCTAGGGTTTTCTGGTTTTGGGTACAGATGATGCCTACACTGGGTCCAGAAGTTTACAACTATTACCTACATTGGGCTACATTGGGCTTTTTGGAGCCCTGGGGAAAGTCACCTAGAACTGCTGCATTCATAAAAGTTTTACTAAAAGAAAATAGAAGAAGCCGAATGCACAGGGACCTGCAAAGAGTCCTTGGAACATAATCCTCAGATGTGTATGTTATGGCACATAAATGTCATCTGATTAGTACCTATTACCTGGCTTAAAATTGCTCTGAACCTATGCTACGCAGCCTTTGAGGAACATGCAGGCCTCTTCCAGATCCGAGCACGTCTCCACGGAACAATTTCCAGGAAACTTCCCGCCCAAATGCCCGAAGGGATCTACAACTAAAATATAGGGAGTACACAGGGGTTCATATAGGGATTCTATCTGTAAGATCCTCCTAAGGGTCCGGGTAGGGCTCCAGGTAGCAATACATGTCTGAGTTTCATGGCATTGGCAACGTGCAGGCCACACATGACGAGGGCCGAACTGAAGGGATGGCTCTAAACCGTAAACTAAGACGTACCTGAACCCCAAAAGTATGTAGAATAATGGCCTTGTGGGCTGTATTTAAAGATGTTGGTCTGTTGTTTTGCCTGCTTTTGGGGTCCAGGTAAACCCTAAACCCCAAAAACGCATATCCCGAAGCTCAAACCCTAAACCCTTCATCCTTTGCCATCCAAGACACAACGATCCATTTCTTGCCTTCTCCTGCACGGATAAGATTAAAGGTCTATAGTCCCCCTTCAGTAGATAAAATATGGCTTTGGGTAGATTATAATAAGATCCTCATATACCCATATTCTATCTACTTAAGGGGGACAATACTGGGTTCGGATGGCCCGCTTTAGGCTTTATAGGGCTTCTTCTAACCCAGAGGGTCCAAATACCCAATAATTAGGTACTTGGGTTTTGGGTAATGGTAATTATAGTACAGGTTTGGGCAAGCATACGAATATTAGGTACTTGAACCTTTAGGGTAAGGGCGGAAGCTGGAAGTATGAGCCCCCGCCCCAACATGTCCCTTTCGCGGGAATGCTACCGGCAGGTAAGTAAACGAACTAGGCACGTAAGGACCCCAGGATTGAGGGCTCCTACTTTGGACCTTGAAGCCTTACACAGCCCCTACATGGCCCTACATACTGTCTCGCTTGCCCATGTCAACTCTCTGTGAGGGAAACCACCTGGTTGCTCCCAGCTGCAACTGGATCAATTTCCTGAGTCGTTGTTGGTTATGCGCTGTACTAAAGCCCCATAAGAAAAGCCGAGCATAAGTTTGACTACGTAGTAACCACATAGGAATCCATTTCTGGCTATCCCGAACCCTGTTAATCACAAATCCTGAAAGCCTAACCCTTACCCCAAGGGTCCACGGATCAAACTAATAGGATTCTAGGGCACAATTACCAGATTTTTTGATTTTATTTGGGCCCTAAAACCTTACTATTTGGGTCCTTGGACCCTCAGGATTGTTCGAAGCTACCCACCCGATAATTCCTATACCCTAAGCCACAAACCCACTTGAACAAAAACTAAACCCTAAACCGCAAACCGATGGCATCTGGGTGTGTTTCTGAGTACGGTTTAGGATTTCCAGAGTCTAGGCGTTTTAGCATTTAGGGTTCAGCGCTTGACGTTGATTCTGAAAGGTTGGGTTCTCTGGGGAACATCTTGATGTAGACAGATGCAAAACAACGTTCAATGGGCAACAAAGCGCTTCAAAGCAGCAAAAAACAAAGCTAACTCCTAATACTTGCAGGTGTAGAATGAAAATTGATGATGCATGGAAACTGATGTCGTATACGGGGCTATGAGGATAGAACGCTTTGAAAAAGAAAAGACTTTGTAACCACGCGCCAGAGATTCTAGTAACTGTCCAGGTATAGTCCTTAATGAAGATTTACTGAGTCATCTGGGAACTGACAGTTGCTGCGTACGGGAGATGTCGGAAGCCTCATTGCTTGACCAAAAATGAAAACCAGCATAGGCTATTGCACCTTCAGACTCCCCATTGATACCTTGAAAAGACAGCTGAACCTGGGACGACACACTCTTGCTAGATCAGAGGTCATGGGGATGCAGAGGCATTTTGAACGGGAATCGCCTTTCAATATGTCAGCGGAAGAGGAACCTTTTCAGACGTCAACACCCTGTTTGTGGGTTTGATCCCGCAAGTAACGTAGGAGTTGTTGCAATGACTGATACTGAAAATCTCACATGACCTTAATGTACTGGCATGTACTATAACACCGCATAGCTCCCAAGGCATTGGGCATCAGGGCCATGGTATGATTCCCTTGAAGCACCTCCAAACATGCAGCCAAACACCGATGCACGATGCTGTGACGATGGGAGCCTAATCGGGCTTAGGCTTTAGTTCACTAATGACTAATACTGAACCTTAGAAAGGAGAATCCCATGGAAAAGAACGCGGACAATGAAACAACACATGCATGTATATAAAAGGCTATAGGCTATGGGGGTAGAACACCTTGGTGAATAAATATACCGTGACCATCCTTGAACTAATCATGCGGAATCTCGATCAGTTGGGGTATGATTCTAAATTAAGGTGTCCTGAGCTCGCTTTGGATGGCTGGCCAGCTAAACTCAAACCGCTGTTCCGAAGATCCGGGCTCTTACATAACCCTAAAAAGCCAAAGAGAAAGGGACAGAGAGAGAGAGAGAGAGAGAGAGAGACGGTGACACACTGCAGAGGTAACTGGACTGGGCTCCCGGGGTAAGTTGAGTATAAGCCCCCCTTCCGTAGGTCCTGCCGGATAGTCGATGTTCAGGGGCTGGACCTCTTTCGAGTGTCGAATTGCTCGATTCACCTTGAAGTGGGTGATCTAAATTTCCAAACGGTTTGGGGTTTTGGGTTTTGGGTTTAGGATTTGGACCCCAACCTTTCCCAGAGGGTCCATGTACCCAATAATTTGGTACTTGGGTTTAGGGTAATAGTAATTTCAGTATAGGTTTTGGGTAAGTATATGATTATCGGGTACTTGGACCCTTAGGGTAATGTAGCTGCCGTGGCAGATATATTACAAGTTTTGGGTATACTGTGCGTAGAGCATACACTCTACATGGAGAAGCAGGAATCCTTAGTGAGGTTCTGTGTACACATGGGCCGAGATGGAGGAGGAACTAGGTGTTATGGTTATAGTCTTGTCCATGTAGGATCCTAATGCACCTAAAACTTCCCCCCGAAAGCCAGGCTACAGTATGTCAGTCTATTGCTTAGGCTCAGATAGCCTGCCCAAATATATCCACTAACGGTTTACCCTTCAAACACCCTGAACCCAAAAATCTACACCCCTAAACCCTCTACTAGACCCACAGGTCTTTAGGTTCGGCGTGCTGTGTACTTTCGGGCTCCAAATTGGGTGAGAAGTGCGTATATATCGAAGATTAAACACCCAGATCTAAGGTTTAGGGCTTGGTGTACAACCGTGCCCATGCCCATTTAGCTAAGATTAAAACCTTCTACATCCTATGAGTCCCCTTTATAAATTTAAGGAGTCTCTAGCAGACTGTAAACAGTAGGCCATCG
Organism: Symbiodinium pilosum; assembly: GCA_905231905.1. Classification (NCBI taxonomy): domain Eukaryota; class Dinophyceae; order Suessiales; family Symbiodiniaceae; genus Symbiodinium; species Symbiodinium pilosum. Next base: position 52,429 of record CAJNIZ010016591.1, read on the forward strand.
AAATGGCTTCTGCACCTGGCAGACGCCAAAAAGGTTAGGCTGGGCTCTTAAGATACCCTGGTATTGGTGCCTTTTCCGCTTCCCTTGCCTCCCTTTTCCCCTTGCTGCTTACCCGTGTCAGGTTGCGACAGCCCAACCGACAACAACAAAGAAAACGGCATCACTCCTTTCCAAACCTAAACTGCTGCTTGTAGATCCAGGAATCTAAGTGATTTCTGCGCATGTAGTTTAAATCATGTAAGCCTTTGAAAGCCTGTAACTTACATGATTTATATGTACCTCTTAGACTCCCCATGTGGGCTCTAATCTAAAATCCTAGTATCCCCCTTAATGACCCCTATAAAACTCCGCCATATTATGTAGTCCCCTATATAACCCTAAACGCTAAACCGTAATAGGCCCCTTTAAGGAATGTAGACTATATAGCTCATGTAGCATTTCCTTCAACAAAGGCCTGGCGGGTGCCCTTCCGCGACTTCGTAGGAGGAGCGCGCTCGGCGCTGCCCGTCATGCAGGCGGTACACCTTGTGAGGGCTCCCACATGCCCAGAAGAATAGCCCACATACCTACTCTCTTGCCCAATAACCAGGGCCAGAAAAGTTTTTACTTTTTTGTAGAGACCCCAAAAGGAAGCCCAAAAAGGTTAAAGTTCTTCCGTTGGCTAAGGGGCCATTATTTGGGGAAAAAGGCCATCATTATGGATATTTCGGGGGTCAAGGTTAGCGTCTACCTGTAACCTCAGGATTTGAGAAATCCCTTCTGAAGCCCAAATGGTTAATCTTGGGCCTCTAGTATGGGGCATAGTCTAGGATCCTTAATGCCTACATACAGTACCCTAATAAAATCCTGGAAGGTCAATTAGGTCAGACACTCAGGATCCAGAAACAGGTAGGTACGGGCCCGTATTGCGGAGCCTGTGTTTAGTATGGATCTCCACCCACTGAAAGTGATCACCAGAGACAATGGTAGTCATACCAGGGTGCCTCATACCTTTTTTTAAGTATTCTCTTACACAACCGTTTGTGGCGGGGGTTTTCCATGACTCAACCCTGAACCCTGAATCCTAATCCCCACCTGGACCCTGGATGTCCAACCTTTTACTCTACGAACTCACCTGCCAAAACCCTAAAAAGCCATGAGTTGCAACCTCAGAGAAATCTGGGTATCAGACACCGCTTCTTCGATCCGCCCTTCGCGCACGCTCTGTGCCGTAGTGGCTGGATGAGCATCTGCCTGCTTAAGCCCAACTTGTTTTCATCGTTGGCATTAATTCTAGTACTGCTACGACTGTGTTGCTACAGACATTACTACAACCTCTACGACTGCGCCTCCGCCACGACCGACATCAACCCGCTTGATCGTTCACACTAAGTCTCCTTTCCTCTTCAGCGCCTAGAACTAAAAGCAAGATATCTTTGCAGCGTCTAGAACTTCAAGCGGTATCTTTTCGGCTTCTAGACCTTAAAGCAAGATATCTTTTCCCCAGCAACCTTCTCTCTCCACCAGTATTATCCCTCCATCCTCAGGACCAATCTTCTCATGTGAGCTATAGTCTAAACTCCTAGTATCCCCCTGAATAGCCTAAACAATACTACCCTTCATAATCCCCTTTATAATCCCCCTTTATAAAGAATTAAGTTTCAACCATAGCTCAGGCAGTATAGTGCTACCTTCTATACGGGGAGGCATGCTGTTTGTGTTCTCTTTGGGGGACGGGTGGGGAGGGCTGTTGCGGGGGGAAGTAATTTATCCACTTGTTGAGATTGAGGTTCAGGGTTTGGATAAGTTAGGCTTTCAGGAAGTAGGGTTCAGGCCATAAACCCTAGCTTCGCAGTCCAGAAGTTAGTTACAGTTCAAGCTTTCACAGCTTGGGGACGAGGGTTTCGGGCCCAAAGATAAGGGCAGACATGTAGGGATTATCTGCTAGACCGTGGAAGCCAAGAGAAAGATGACATAAACCCGTGCTGTTAGAAAGATACCACAGATTTTTTGAAGGCTCAAGTCTACCCCAGCAGTGTGACGCGAGAGATATACAGACGAGGCCTGAAAAAAGGGTGGCAATGTTCCAGTAATGTTTGAGGCTTGGCAAAAGGTTGCATTTGCCGGAAATCCTAAACCCTGAGCCCTACACCCGAAATCCGGCACCCTAAACAAGCGTCGGGAGGTTTTGGGGCGAGAAGAGCTATGAGTTTCGAGCGTCCTTCCAGGCCAAAGGCTTGTCCTGGGCTCTATGCCCTCAAGGTTTATGGTTCAAGGTGTAGGGTTTAAGGTCTTGGGGTTTGGGGTTTAAGGTTTTAGGGGTTTGGGTTTAGCTTTGCCCGGAGAAACCTTGGACTCTTGAAAAACCGGGGAGAAACATACCAACGTATCAAGTACAGAAACCCTCTTTTCTAGGTACATGGGCTACTCGAGGTACGATTTATCGTCTAGGGCCCTTAGGATGTGTTGGTGCTCTGGATGCGAGGCTTCGTACCCGTAGGTACACTGCCAATCATTAGCAAGGGGGTCATAAGGGCCTCTAGTACAGGAAACTGTTCTGAGAAACTTCGAAACCCCCACAAGGAGACCCCATTCTCAGACATCTCCACAGCAGAGGTCAAACGATCTCCCACAAGAACTGCGATCGGGAAGGCTAACACCAAACGGACCAGAAATCTCCAACCCTAGCTGTAGTCGTGCCATTAAGAGCAAGAGTAATGGTAAGTCATTGGAACTAGTCATGAGTCGTGAACATTCGTCTTACACACGGAACCTTGCAATTTCAGCCACCCACTACCTCCAATGCACATCTGGCCAAACTACAGCAATTCCAAATCTTGAGCATAAGGTCTTTGGGGGAGTACTTTCTACATGAACCACCTTTCTGAATGAGGTCAGGACCCCAAAACCCAAACCCCCAGAAGCTTCAAAACTGTCGCTCTGCCTCACTGTCTCTCGTTGCTGTTACTGCCTCGGACATTCAGGCGGTGGCCTAACGATGGGCCTTTGAAGAGGTTTTGGTTTGAGGGCTTAAGTGATTACCAAGAACAGACTAACGAATCGAATCAACAAGAGAATGGACAAAACCATGAAAACTGGGTTCATATAGTGGCTGTAAGGAAACCTGAAAATTTACAATGGTCATGTTGAAGTGTTTCGAGGCGACATATACAAGATATTCATATTGATGGCCATTAAGGCTGCTGAGTTAGAGATGTAATGCCGAACACCGTACCTAGGACTCCAACTACGTAAAATTCAAGATAGGTAGTTTGGGTTACTTGTATGCCCTAGTGGTTGGGCGTTGCTCGTATGTCCCAAATAGGGGTAGGGTTCCTACAGCCCCACGAACCTTAGGGATCATAGGTATTGGAGGCTTAACGTCCATGCACGTGCTGGCTGCTAGTAGGGAATGAAGGAACGAAAAACAGCCGCGACTGTTTGATGCAGGCTTCTGTAAGGGCTACTTCAGCCATCCATTCCTCCATTCCATGCTACCAGCACGTAAGAAGATTTAAGCAGGTAATAGTCGAAGTGCTTTGGACTCTGGCGGTTGAGGGTTTAGGAGAAAGGCTGGCATTCGAGTTGGGAATGAAGCAGTTCACCACCTTGCCCATTTGCATAAGTATATGATTATTTGGTACTTGGACCCTTAGGGTTGTGCTGCAAGGCCATACACTGGCGGAGCAACGCACCCCATACACTTCAGCAAACACTGAACACAAGACAAAGGCAGACATATCTAGGCAGAGGAGGGAAGACCTCATGCATTGTTCAGTGACTCTCTGGCACACATCTCACCAACTTGGGAACATCAGGACCTATTTATACGTGTATGTGCAATTATATATCTCAAAGGGTCCAAGGACCCAAATAATAGGGTTTTAGGGCCCCAGTACCATTAATATTATAGTATTGGGCCCTAAAACCCTACTATTTGGGTCCTTGGACCTTTAGGATATGTGCACAATCCATAGAGCGGCCCTGATTATGAAACTGCCAACGCCTGACATCCTACCCACGCTCATTCTGGAATAGGCATCGATCACTATAGTAGCCCCTGCAGAAGCACCGTAAAATCCCGAGTCTATATACTGGACTCTAGAACCAAACCCTCATTGAACACAAAGAATAACCTGAGGGATCCGAGTATACAAATAATGTCTACATTGGGCACCTTGGTATATCTGGGTGCTTAGGGCACTGCTAAAGAAAGCGCGCGTCATGCAGAGTCTGCAACCTGCCTGCAGCACACTCCGTTGGTGCCGTCGATGCGCATCATCCAATGCATCCTTAGGAATCTTCAAGGTTTAGGTTTCAAGTTGAGGGTTTAGGGGTTAAGGGCAACCTTCACTACTAAAGTGCTTGTTGAGGCGACATCTTGGTCATCACCAGGCTAGACCCTAAAACCATCATTCCTCATCAGTGCATAATGACTATAGCCTCCCTGAAGTAGGTGGAAGATGGGGTATATGGGGATCTTACTATAATATACCCAAAGCCATATTCTATCTACTTAAGCGGGACTATAGCTACTTCTGTTTCTGCAGAGAAGGCGGCTACTGTCAATGGAGCCGTTCAGACTTACACTTCGGCAAGCACACATGCAAGCCCAAGTAGCCCATCCTGAACAGGTCGGAAAACCACTGTAGGTGCCTAAATAATTGCAAATATCATCTCGAGATCTATTTGAAATACCCTGTACTATGAGTGTATAAGGAGCCAGTAGTTATGCAACCTTCCACAATAGGTCTATACATAACCTTTTTGGGGTTCCATTTTTTCTACGTATACATAACCTTTTGGGGTTTCCAGTTTGGTTTGGGAGGGTAGAGCCCTGGGAGGCTTTTGAGAACTGCATAACCGCTTAGTGCGAAAGGCTTAGGAAAGGTTGCCATGCCTGCGATGGTCATTATCAAAATAATCAGGCTGCTGCCCGTTCATTTGGCAGTTTCCAGAAATTAGAGGCCGAGCCCCTATGACATGGATCATAGTACATATTTCAAATCAGTATACCAATATATATTTATGTATACACACGTATTTGGAGACTGTAGTTTGTGACGTGGGAACTCTTGTTTCACTGTGGTATTGTGGGGTCTACCATTTGTTCCAGGGACCCTCCTATTTCTGAAAGGGTAAAAGGATTTGCAACTGGCCAGCTCCAACTTGCTGGTGCTTAAGGAAGAGCAAGGGACGTGGTTCAGGGCTCAGGGTTTAGGGGTCCCTGTCAAATCCCCTATAATGGAGAATATGCTTACCCCACTCTCCATCATGCCCGAATAAGTTCAATGGCAAAGCCTCCTGATAGGTAGTGTTTGTATTTCTCTGGTACTAGTCCATCCCAACTGCAATGCCTAGGCATGGCAGTTGCATCACTGATCCTGGCTCCAGGCCATAGTGCCTCAGAAGGGAAAGACAAAACGCTCCTCTATATGGGTATTTACTGACCTCATACCCCAAAAACAGAAAGGTTCCATAATGTTCCGTAATGCAGATACAGCTAAGGTTTGGCCCAGCTTCTTCAACCAGTTTCAGCTTTTCGCCCACCTCCGGATGCTCTTGATGCTCCTGGCAGGGTCTGGGCGCAGAGTTTAAAATTTGCAGGCTCCTGGAAGGTTTAAGGGTCAGGGGGCATGGTTTATGGCTCTTAGCAGGGTTTGAGGCTTCATGGCCGAGGAGTAGGGGTTAGGGGGGGCGAGGAATGCCCAAGCCAGAGACCTCTACTTAAGTGCAGGGTTTGGGGTGTTGCATATCAGCTGCGGTCTTCAAGTTATCAGTCGGGAAAATGCCGCAGCCGGCGTAATACGTCGCCATACTATGGCTCAAGCATCTTTGGGCTTTTTGCATCCTTGCAGGCTTCTGCTTGAGGTTTTAGGGAATGGGAAGTGCCAAGCTATTAAACATTGAACAGTGCATTGGGTTGTGTGATGGGCTGTACTTTGTGGACCATAAGGTACTAAACCCCTCCCCGTAACATTAAACACCCCCAGGCCCCCCCTAATGCCAAATACGCCCCATTGTGGTATACTAAATATAATATATTGGGAGTATCTAATATTAGGCGTGGTGGGGGTGCTTAATATTAGGGGGAGGGATTATGACATGGTTGCGATTGTTGTTAATCTTGTGCAGGTTGGTCTCGCCATCCTCAATCCTTACATCTCCCTATCATGACATTCCGACCCGGAATAACTTTGGTATTGGGGTTTGGGGTTCAGGGTTTAGGATTGAGGGCTGAGCATCTACGGCTTGCGGTCGGGGATTAGGTTGCCAAGTGTGGCTTGAACTCAATCAGAAGGCCTCCAGCTAAGACATTCAGGGCATTATGCTGTTTCAGCACGATACATCTTCAAATCTGTGCGATAGATGTGTGTGCAAACTTCTTCTAGTGCCACAACAACCTAAACCCTGATCCTCAACTCCGAATAATGGTAGGGATAGAGCGCAACGCTTGTGTTATCAAACAAAGGCAGCTACACGAGACTCGGGATATTACCTGGTAGATTACCTGGTTTTTCCTTACCCAGAGGGTCCAAGTACCCAATAATTAGGTACTTGGGTTTTGGGAAAGAGAAATTGTAGTACAGGTTTTGAGAAAGTATATGATCATTAGGCACCTGGACCCTCAGGCTTACAAAGCTCAAAAGGGATCAAAAGGGTTTAGGTTGGGTCATTCCCCCTTACAGTAACTGTTACCACAACGGGTTGTAGGAGTTATAAGAACCCCCTTAATAAGGCACCTTTAAGGACAGTTCCTGGGTGGGGGAGTGACCCAAGGTTTAGGCTTCTGATGGATCACTCCACAAGGCCTCACATGCCCTGGACCGACGTTGGATGAAGCAAATCTTGCACAAGCTGGAATCCCAGTATAGGACTCTTAGAGACCCAAGGGACACATGTGTATATATATATATACATACACACATACACATATACACATACATGTATGCCCGGCGTCTGCATCTTATATATATATATACATATATATATATACATATGTATGAGTATTTCTTATGCGGATCTTACACATAAAGGACTCTTGAGGAGTTTAAGGGACTCTTTTCCAAAAAAAAAAACTCCCATCTCGGTACGATATACCTGTCAGAGCATGGAAGAGAGCATCTTCGGCACAGAGCACTGGGGTAGGGTTTAGGGCTTAGGGTCGTCTAGGCAACCCCCAAACTCCCAAAGACATCTTTTCAACAAGCCCATCCGCAAGGGTGTCTTAACGCGGAAGCCCGAAAAACTGCAAACCTCAACGCCTCAAAACCGCCGCTTGACTTGAACCCGCCGCACCTTGAACCCTAAAACCCCTAAACACTAAAACCCGAACTCTACCCCTTCACCCTAAACCCTACGTTCCCAGCGCTCTCCAAGCTTCAAAAGCCCTGAATCCTAAACCCTGGAACCCTGAAATTCCAAATCCTTGCTGGTCCTTGCCAGTCCCTGAACAGCCGTGGTACTGGTCACATACAGGTAGAAGCAATTCTGCTACCGTTCCCAGTGCTTGTAGACACATGATACAGTTGATACTACAAGTTCTGCATGGCGACGAGTGCCCTGAACCTTGGGCATTAACTAATGTATTACAGAACAGAAAGGGAATGGAGGAACTGTTAGTGCCAACAATGGTAGGGACCTCCTATCATAGGGGGTGCATAGTAAATAGATGATTTACAGAAACTACTTTGTAACTGTGTTAACAATTAACAGCCGCCCAGAAGTAGCGGACAGGATGAATCTCATTATTAAGAACAATTCACCAGAAGTATATGATACTCCAACAATGGTTGTGCTAGATGATGACCATGATAACGAAGCCCTGAACCAAGTAATGTACATTCTTTTATTTTCTTTTGCAATTCCCTACATATCCCTATCCATCCCCAGTTCACTACATATGCCAGGTATCCATCAACAGATGATAGTCATCATGATAGGATAAATGCAACCTAAACATAATATCATTGACATGGCAAAGGAGGATCATGGCAATACTGCATAACTCTATAACGACAATAACAGTGATAATGATGAGGCTACTGAAAGTACTCATAGCCATAACCTAACACACACTAAACCCTTACCGTTAAACCCCACACATTAAACCCTAAACCCTTAACCCTAAATCCTAGACCCTAAACACCACACCCTAAGCCCCGATACAGGCCTCCTGAGCCTCGCAGGTTGTCCCTCGCCGTGCCAGGAGGCTTTGCCGCGTCGCCCGCAGCATCGCTTGATGGCTTGGGGGCCTGGCACACGCGGCTTAGGGTCTAGGATTCAGGGAACAAGAAGTGATCATGGAGTTTTGCAAGGTGAAAAAGGGCTTATAGCTTGCAAGGTTTTCATGGGCTTTACCGGGCTTGCTGGTATAGGGCTTATTGGAGTCTTGCAAGGTGTGATCTATATAATGTCAGTTGTAGTGCAAGGCTTCCTCTATCCATGGTAGAAACTACTCTGCTAAGCTTGCATCAGAAGCTTCAAAGGGGGTTGCGCTGGGAAGACAAAGCTCCTTGTTGCGTACTGAGGTGATTTCTTAACAAGGAATCCCCCACCCAAAAAGTATAAAGCATGCCGAGCTACACCCCAAAGCTCTACACACCGTCAATCCTTAAATCCTAAACCCTACATGTAAACATACTCCCAGACCCCCCCATCCCATGTACCCTCTCTAGAACCCAGATACCCACAAATAGGGCCGACATATATACATCATATTTGGGGTAGTCGGCGGGTCCTGGCAAAGCCCCTGCACAAAGAGCTTGCAGCAGAGCCTAGCACCCAGGAGCCGCGCTAGAAGCTTGCCACGATTTCCTGCGAACGCTTCAAGGTTTAGGATTCAAGGTTTGCCCCTGAACCCTTAACCCTAAATCGGGCTGAGGGTTCAGGGTTCATACCCGGAGTCACTTACAGGTGATATATAGTCTCCCCCAAAACGGACCGCAAAAAGGCCCTTGACAAACTACTGTCTTAAGGTCTAGGGTCCACGCAGAATTTCGGGCTTCGGGTTGTGGGGCTGTATGTGGTGCCACGTTGGCTTGAAGGTAGGTTACCCGAGTAGTTCTTTGGGAATCTCCAGCTATAGTTAATCACAAGTCCCACAAACCACCGCGTACTTGAAAGGCTTCTGGCATAGTGTTGAAGTCTCAGCTGGTTTCTCTAAATCCTATATAGCCAAAACCCTGCACTCTTTCTAAGCCATAAAAACCCTAAAAGCCCGACCTGTTTTGGGTTCAATGCTTTTTAAGCGTCGCCTTTGCGCCAGGGCTGTGTGTCTCTCAGCTTCAGCTTCTTTAGGGTATGAACTTGGGATCGTTACCCTTTGGTTTCATATACTAGCGCTAGGTTTGCGCTTAACTGGCCTTGATCATCTGTAAATAATCCTGCTTCAGGGGCAACCTAGACATTTATCTGCCAAAGCTCAGGTATCTGAGCATGCTGATGTGAGCTACACTCTAAACTTCTAGTATCCCCCTTCATACCCCCAATAATACTCCCCTGTATAATCCACCAGAAATACCCCTTCAAGGTGTAGACTATGGCTCATGGCCTTCAAATTCTAAACCCAAAGAGACCCCTGCTCAACCCCACAGAATTCTTAAAGAAAGGGCTACGCGCGTAGATATACACTGCCCCTTTAAACCCCCAAAGTCACCCTTCACCATGAAACTCATGAAAGGCGCTCTCCACCAGCTTAGGCACCAAATGCATCTGACCCATCATTACAGATCCTGTGGACTGACTTCCTACACCCTAAACGGCGCTAAGTGTAAACTCTACACGAGTGTCTAATCTCCTAGTATCCCCCTTGACAACCCCCATAATACTCCCCTATATTGGGGATTCCCCAAATTAGGGGTAGCATTTTGGGTCTCCCTATTTTTCAGGATTACAGTGTTTGGGGGTCTACATCGGGGTGCCCCTATTTTGGGAAACTACATAGTATTCCCTGTAAACATCCCAGAATCCTGTTCTCCCATTTCCAGCCAAGAATTGGCAAGCTGGAGGCTGCGAAGATCTCAAGGCTTTTCAAAGGGTCCATGTACCCAATAATCAAATATACTTCGGTTTTGAGTAATAGTAAGTATGGTACATGTTTTGGCCAAGAATATGGTTATCAGGTGCTTGGACGATTACAGTTCCCCAAACTCTGAACGCTGAGCCCTATATCCCATGACCCTCAATGCCCAAACTGCAACGTGAGCCTCTCTCTAGGCCTAGAAGTCCAAGTGCTCACAACTCATATGAGCTACAGTCTAAACTCCTTAAAGGGGGGGTTAGACAAGGGACTATAAAGGGGACTTCTACAGGGGTTACTAAGGGGGATACTAGGAGTTTAGACTAATTATAGCTCATATGCATCCCCATCAAAAACATCTGTATACTAGCATCACTATTGCCCAGTACCCAGAACTTAGGTATTGGCAAGCTGTGGAGAAAAGTTGTTGGGTCCCTGGACCCTTTAGGTACGCCTTGCTAGCAGTGATTCTTCGCTGGCTGAACCAAGTAACACTAGTTTCTTCTTATACAGTATTACAACTGAAAGGCGGACATACTACTACCCTCTATGAAGGACTATAGTAGCCGCTTGGAACCTTGACGAAAATCCTAAACATGATATGTCCCTAAACACCCCTACACACCCTTTACCCTCATTGGGCACTTGAACCCTGACTGGATTGCTGTTAGGGAGTTCAAATTAAGTTACCTATTATAAGGAGAGTGCCCATCATTTGCTATATACCCATAACCTGGTAACTCAATTCAAATTTCTTAACAGCATCTCGGCTTCAGAAAGCCTTTCGCAAATCCCTAGGTCCTAGACGCTAAACCTTCAACCCTAAACCTAAATCAGGTGGCTCCTTGGGACGCCGCCTCAGTTCGGCAAATGCGGCCTCTGGGAGGCGCCTGAGGCCTAGGCCTGGAAGCGTGCGTACTTGGAGGGGCCGAAAAACTGCTGTAAACGGAATATAAATAGAAAAAGAAACATATGTGTGTTATTCTTATATGATGTATATGTATCTGTATCTATATATCATATGTACGCATATGAGGATATATGGGCTTAGGGGTTTACGGTTCAAGTTTCCCTATCACTATATGCATTTAGATGAACCAATGCAATTCAAGGGGCCTTAGCGGCCTAAACAACTTCCAGGGTCATCTTGAGGTCTACTTGAAGCACCCTATCCCTAAAGGTCCAAGGACCCAAATAATAGGGTTCTAGGGCCCAAATACCATAATGTGAATGGTATTTGGGACCTGAAGCCTTGTTATTTGGGTCTTTGGGCCCTTGGGGTATGCCATAATCAGACAAGGACTCAGGGACCATAACGCAGATGCCCCCCAAGGGTCAAAGTACTCAGCAGTAATATACTTCCCCCAAACCTCTACTACAATTACAAATACCAAACTCCCAAATCTGCAATTACTGTGGCACATGGAAGCTTAGGGGCTTCTTGAGCTAGTCTACACTCCTGGTATTCCCCGTTATTCATTCCGACATAGAATCCCCTATATAACCCTCCTTTAAGGAGTTCAGACTATAGCTCATGTAGCTCTAAATCCTAAACCCGACACCCTCCCGGACTTGTAGGTCCCAGGAGCCAGCGGCGGCTATCGTTCTCAAAGGCCTGCGAACAGTTGACCCCTATGTAGAAAAGGCGCACAATGGGGGGCTCAAGGCTTAGGCTTTCAGATTTGGGTGGTTTCAGGTTTAGGGTATAAGGTTTTCGCATGCAAAAAGGGGGCCTGAAACTATTTACCTTCACAACAACTGTTGCTGTCACAGGCGGGTGCGGTGAGGTTGGGTGAGGTCATAACTCGCCCAGGGTTCGGGCTTTAGGGCTTTGGATTCGGGATTTGGAGCTTCAGTAGCCAGGGTTCAGTGTTATGGGTGATTCGTAGTCATGCGTTGTAGACTTGATTCATGAAGCGCAGCCGTGGAGGAGCGCCACACGCAGGCCGAGGTGAAACCCATTGCGAGGACTTTGATTTCCTGGTGCTGTCGAAACCAAGATGCATTGTGTCACACAAGGGTTCGCATATCATCCCGTCATCCGCTGAGTCCTGCTTTTGTGCATATTTCATGCAGGGCTCATGCATACATGGGAGGCGCGCAGATCCATATGCTTAGAAGCAGCCAAGGACTCCAGCGCCCGCGCTTGAAAATGTGTGTTGGCCCCGTGGCGCTTCGTGACAATACTACTGCTTAATCATGATGCATCTACGTTATATGGGCTTGAGGGAAGCCCTAAATTCCCAATCCTGACGGCGCCTCAAACCCCAAACATAAACATGAAACTGTCCGTTTCACATCCTGTGAGATCTCCTCTTAAGGATCCGGCTCGCTAGGGATAGGGGGTCACGGCTTTAGGTTGGGCTAATATTGGCTGAAGTACCAGGGACAGGGTTCAGGGCTAAACACTTAGTACCCCCCTCAATAGCCACTGTAATACTCCCCTAGATCATCCCCTAGGCCCCCTTTCAGAAGTTTAGAGTATAGTTCATATGACCCATAGTCTAAACTCCTAGTATCCCCCTTCATAACCCTTGTGATACTCCCCTAGATGATTTCCTACATAACCCCCTTTGAGAAGTTTGGAGTATGGCTCATAAGAAGTGATCAAAAAGGGACCAGTCCTCGGAGCACTCTTCGTGGCTCTTGGACGCGACTTTATCCTCAGCATGCTCCTCCAGGCCGTTGGCCATCACCTGGCTTTGGGATTTAGGTTTATCGGTTTTGGATATATATATATATATGTATATTTTTTTTCTGGGGGGCGGGGTGTCTGGTTGGTGCGGGTTTAGGGTTTCAAGGGCTTCGTGCTTTTGAGATTAGGGAGTTAGGGAATGGAGGCTTTAGCGTTCACGGGCTGAGACAATAGGGTTAAGTTTCGGTGACTTAATTACTGGTGGTTAGTGCGGAAGGCTGGAAGAGCAAAAGAAAATGGCAAGTACCATATATTGTTAGGGACTATCCATTCCCATGTTCACTACTGACCCCAGGAAGTTGAGGGAACCCTGAAGACCTCTTACGCAAGGAAATACTGCATGTTGAGGGTCTTAACCGGTGCAAGACTTCCTCGAGACGCCGTAGGACATCTTCTATGACAACTCAAGACAGACCCAGCTGTTCAGCAGCTCCCTGCTCTCCCGCCATGCAATCGTGAGACGAAGTTTGGGGCGTTGGCTGACTGATAGGTCATAAAGTAGCTACAGCGATACTTGAACTCTGAACTCTACACCATTCCCTAGTTCACATGTGCTAAGCTCATAGCTCCTTGTTTTTGGAGGGCCCCAAAGAACAAGCTCGAACCCATGAGCTGCTCCCAGATTCAAATGCCTCAAGACCTTTCCTCAATGACCTGCAGTCTTATAAGTTATTACTACTTATGAAGAGTAATTACCGCCAAGCCATGGCGGGAGGGGGGAGGGGGGTACAAGTAGTGCCTAAGAAGGTACAATCTTAAGATCTTGCATTCTCTGCACGCGGACACTGCATGACCATTAGACCGCATAAAAAAAAAAAAAAACTGACAATACTTTGTGCACAAAGACCTCAGTCCCAAGCCGGAAACCTAAACTTGGCTTTGCAGCTTCTCCCCTGCCTCACCTGATTCTTTTGCTAGCTTGCGAGAACTCGGCCGCTGTTGCGAAGCAGGCTCTAACAAAGGGAGTTTTTGCAACCCCGACCCATTCAATAAGGACCCCAATGAGAGAGGTATGCGACAATCATATAAGTCGTTTTTGTAGTCGAGGTACTCGAAACCCCCTGATTAGTGTTGCCTGCACATGGCCTCAGAGAGCCATACAAAAACAAAAAACAGACTCGTGCGCGCTTTTCCTCAACTTAACATGTCTTCAACAAAACTGAAAAACACATACCTAGGACCCTTGTCAATACCTCATGCAGCTGCACAATAACCAGTCAAGTTCCATGTAGCCCTACTGAATCTCCAAAAGTCCATGTGGCAGTGGTCCCATTAGGCACCACGAATGACCATAAGGACCGCCCAAAGGAACCTATGCTTTTTGGAGTGCCCTAAGCGAATTCAGCATGCGTAACCTAGCTGCAGTCTGGATTGAGAAGGACGCCTGAATCCTGGGTTTAGGGTTGAGAGGTTACGGGCACGTACAGCTCGGAACCTCCCACCTTGAACACAAAACTTGCACAACCTCTTGCCCTTTGGGCCTGAAATTTTGACTATACAGATAATGCAGACAGATACGTTGTGCCTAGATTATGTATGCCTGCACATTGGACACCCAAAACTTACATTCACCAATATTCCTAAGGCCCTCAGGAACCCTACAAACAATCCCAAAAAGCCCCAAAAAAGACTCGCTTCACATACTGTTGGGATTTTCGGACCCTCGGCCTTCCGGATCGGTATCAAGCCTGCCCAAAATTCTAGGGATCCATGTATACAAATAGTACCTACATTGGGCCCTAGCCCTGAACCCAAACAAAAATCAAAAACTTTGGGCCATTTCAATCCTCTGTGCAGAGCGCCTCGCAGAGGTGTTCCGACAAGTCTTCTAGGCCGCTTCCCTGTGGGAGATAGCAGGCTTAGGGGTTTAGGGTTGGGGATTTGGGGGTTTCGGTCTTAGGGTCGGCCAGCTACAAATCTCTACTGCATGGGCCCAAAGTTTCAGAGTGGGGCTTTGGCGGCGCTCTCTACTAGAGTTACGTAAGGGAATGGTGTATAGGTACCTATTCAAACTTCTACATTCCATGTGGGTAGGTCTGTCAAGGTGTATGGTTTACCTGTGCTTCCTTTGGCACAGAGTGTAGTGAGGCAATCCGTGGGACAAGACTGAGCTACAGTCACGCTTGTTTCCTGCTGCTCAGAGGGAAGTTAATAATGGATCCCTGGTGTGAACTATATACTATGATGGCAATTCAGACCGTGTGTGGCTATAAGCGTTCGGCAGTTTAGGGATGAGGCGTTGTCAATCTGCTCTACTGTATCAACCATTTGAAGCTTTACAGCCCGTTTCGTCTCAGACGGGCTGCAGCAACTGGGGCCTCTGAGCCTAGTGCACGTACAAATCTTCTCCAACTGGAGCATTCCTAGTCCTAGTTCCGTTGAAATGTCTTGAAGTGCTACATCCGGGACCAGGACCTCGAAACCAAAGTCGACACCCTGCACCCTGGTTCCTGCAAATCCTGCACCTTGCAGCGCAGCTCCGAAACTGTCAGTCTCATATGTGTTGTCATTATTATCTCTTCAATACATCGTATGACAGTGTCTGCACCACAACCCTGGACGCACCCTGATGAAAGCGCCTCATTCCTGTTCAAAGCTCCACACGACGCCTAAAGAAATATGAGCTTGTCCCCCAATACACGAAAATCCGCGCCATAAACCATGACTATGCAGCCTTAGCCCCTAGTCCAAAGCCACAAGTGACAAGAACAACACGAAACTCAAATACCCCTCAATATGTATACCCCTGAACCATGAAAAGAGATCCCAACATCATCTTCAGCCGATTTTAACCCAGAAAATAACGTTTAAAGGGTTTAGGGTTTGGGGGTGAGGGTTTTAACCCTGGACCCGAAAGGAGTACCAGTTGGGGGTTAATCTGTGATGAAGATGTACTGGGCCTGATCCACCATGGCAGCCACGACTTCAGGGTCGAACTGATACTGGTCCTTGCTGTTGAACCAGGACCCCCCCAACTGCCGGCGCTACGCATTTCAGGCATTTGAGGAAAGTTTTGGGGTTTGGAGTTAGTTAATAAGCAGAAGCCCAGTTACCCATGGCTTAGGGTTTATGGCTTGTAAGGTTTAAGGTTGCTAGGGCTTATGGGGTACGATTTAAAAGCCCTGCTACATACATGTTTTTACCGTTCCCAAGTCCACCCCTGAGGCTGTTTCACCTACCACGCCGATTCGTTTGCCTATGCTTCTAGGCTCTCACCACCATCTCCGTGACCTAAATCAGTTGTAGGAATGGTTGCAAATCCATCAGAAGCTCCAGGTGGTCCTAAACTGCCACCTAGTTGACGATAGGTTGCAATGATTGCCCGGGTCCAACATCCGCCATTGTCAAGGAAGTGTAAAGATGGGGCAGAAGGCCTGGAAGTATGCATCATGCACGGCATGTTCTGTGTGTAGACGGTTTCGAGCTTTGCTGCCCTTCTTCTTCAAGGAGGCTTATTTGAGCGCTCATTTGACTTTAGTGGAGCTGCTGGCATGGGACGCACTACACTTCCAAACCTCCAGCCCCATAAAACCCCAACATCAAGACACACCTGAACGGCACCGTGCATAGACTCTTGCAGCCCGTCTGATCCTGAATCTCCAAGATCTCCAAGATGTGGGTCCAGTCATTGGGATCCTGCGCGCAGCGGTAGCGTGGGGCCTGTTCAACTATAGCAGAGCAAGGGGGGTATGTTACGCTATGGCTATATAAGGGGGCTATGAAATGAAACGATCACCATTTGTTAAAGCTTCTACGCTACTCGAGGGGTGCATGGTGTAGGATGCGGGCACAAGTTCTTTCTGCTATTGCTTAGACTAATGCTAAGGGTTCCTTAAACCCCTAAATCCCTGCACCCTAGATCCGTAAACCTTACACCCTAAACCCCAAATCCCTAAACCCCTAAGTCCTTAACCCTAAATCTCTAAACCCTAAATCCCTAAACCCTTACAGGTGTTACACTCCTGAGATCCCTTTTGAGGGTTCATGGGCCGTAGTAGCCACGTACACCCGGTTGGAAATCATCGTTCAGGGTTAGGGTTTAGGGCTTAGGGTTTAGGTTACTACCCTAAGGACCCTAAAACAGGGGAATTGTGGTGCTATAGTATAAGAGATCATGCAGGATTTTTGGTTTCAACCGTGGCTACTTCTAACTAACCGAATTCTCTCCTATTATGGGCCTTAAGATCAGGATCCGTATGAATCAAAATCCACATTAAGAAAAAACTCTTTCTACTTTTGAACACCTGCATGCGGCCAGTTGAGGGAATTATAAGGATAGAAGCCCAGCTAGAAGAGCATTATTCTAAGTCCAGAAGCCAGCCCCAACCAGAATCGCGGAAGCCTTTGTAAGCACACGACCCATGGACATATCACGTCGTGCCTGCTTCGGGACCCCAAGGACTTGTTGGGAGTACAAAAGGCAAATGAACCTTCCCTTAGTGAAGGATTATCCAGAAACCTTCTTGAGAAAGCGCCTGACAAAGCCCAAGCGGGTTAGGGTTTAGGGTTTAAGGCTAAGCATCCTTCAAAAAACAGGCTAGCCATCCATGGAACCCTTGGCCTTAAACCCCGCATCCTTAACCCTAAACCCCTAAACCCTGAACCCAAAGCCTTAGTCCCAAAGTCTAAATTCAACACCAAGCCTACACCCTTAAAGCCTAAAACCCCAATCAAAAACAACTGGGTTGCTGCTAAAGAACTTAACTTGAGTTACCATAATAGGCATATAAATAAAATATGTATATATATATACATACATAGTACTAAACAGGGTTTTCCCAATGTAGAAACATATTTTAAGTTCCTTAACAGCAACCCCAAAAACCCAATCCTCAATCTCGAATCCCTAAACCCAAGCCCCAATCCCCCAATCCTCATCCCCAAGCCACAACTCTTATCTTTAAACCCTTTAACCCGTAAACCTTAATCCCTTAATCTCTAATTCCCAGTAGCCTGTTCTGAATCGCTAAGGCTGAGGTCGAACGCCGGGCATCCCGATGCGCGAGGCCATCGGAGATCTCCCTGGGTTGAGGGTCGAGGGCAATGTAAGTTTAGGCTTATTGTTAAGTTAACGGCTTTAGGGATTACATGGACCCTGAGCGTCCTTCCGTCCTTTTGGGGATTCGGTCCTGCGTTTCCATAAGCACATGTCAAAAAAAGATCAGACATCCAAGGTTCTTCGCGTTTAGGAATTTAGGATTTAGCGTTCGGGGCGCTGAGGGGTGCGCAGGATCCTTGCGAACCCTAAACCCTAAACACTGATAATGCACTAGTTAAAGTACACGAGCAGTTTCTCAGAACTATGGATTCTTTTCCCGGGTGTGCCAATACTACTCACTACCCAGAGTAACCTGAAGACCTTCACAACATGTGAAGATACCACAGTTTTAAGTACAAAGCCCCATTGTTAGGTCTAGATTCTATAAGGACAGTCTTGGGCGGAAGTGCACCTGCTAGGTACGTACTTGGGGCACTTGGAGGAACAAGCTAGGGCGGACTCTTGACTCATAGCTTTTCCAATTCGACATTAACTATATGCACTCATTCACATTCCTAAGGAGCTCCACATAAACTCACCAATAAGCAAAACAACAACCCCTGCTTGAGTTATCAGCTTAAGCCATGCGCTTTTTTGGGGGGCACCTAGAAGGATTTCGATGTCAAGCATTCTGGCAAAGTGCCCTGCCGACCCTGCAAGCAGAGTGTAGAGTCGAATAAGTTGTTTGGATCAACTATACGGGTCTGTATAGGGGTAATATGGGGATTATGTGGGAATTGTATGGGGACTCCATTAGGGCTAGTATGGGGCCATATGAGCTATAGTCTAAGCTCCTAGCATCCCCTTAATAACCCCTATAGTAGTCCCATATATACTCCCCTATATAACCCCTTTAAGGAGTTTAGACTATAGCTCATATGGGGACTCCATTAGGGCCAGTATAGGGCTATATGGATATAGAATTGAGATTGCAGAGCTAGGAGCTCTAAGTCCACAAGCAATACCTACCCAAAGAGCCCAACACCCCTAAAATAAGGAATATAGCCTAATAAATGGTATTAGGGACCCTAATAAGATTTAAGCTATATTCCTTAATTAAGCGGTATTGGGCTCCCTACCTACTTTGGCCCTCAAGTCGATACATAGTACCCATGCAGCACGAAATCCCAAACTCTAAGCCCCAAACCTTGAGTGCATAAGTGGTAGCTACTTTGGTTTTGCTGGAGCCCTGAGAATAGGAATGCGCCTGACTCTTGAAGCGCGACTTAGGAATTGTTGTGGTATCAACTCGCAGCTTGAGATTTTGGGATGTTTGGGGTGTGCTAAGGGTTAAGGGTTGATCAGGGTGCAGGGTTCAGGGTGTCTAGGGCTTAGGCTTGAGGTATACTTAGAGGTTCATGGAAATTGGTAGCAACTTATAACTGGGCTTGTTGCCCTACTTATATCCCCGTTAAATGGCCTTATGTAGGTAAGTCGTGCTATAAATCCCAGCTATGAGTAGCTAGTTAGTCCCACGGCTTGTCTGAGACACCAAAAGCCTTCAGTCACAGAACCTCATTGTTAGGTCTACATGGAGATTCATGTAGCTTCATAGGTTCGTATTTCTGTGCTTACAACCCTGCCTGAAACATCAGTTTTCAGTAAGCCGAGCCAATATAAGAAGTTGCTAAGCTCCATGAGCCTGCAAGTATCAACACCTCAGCAAGAGAACATCCCTCCGGCCAAATAAAAAGAGCACCCCAGATGCCCAAAACCCCCGTGAAAAAACAAGAAGCAAAGAAACCATCACGAGCCCTGTATGTAACTCCTATCAGGAAGGGCTGCTTTTTTTCAGGAGCCTACATTATACACGAACAAGAATCGTAAATGGAAACACAAAAACCCCATACTCTTGACGCCAGTCTGCAAATCCTGAACCCCTTGCAACCTGCGCCTCGCGCTACATTGCACACTGCACAGTATGGAGCTCAAAAAGATCGGCCGATGTTGTGCCATGCTTCCATTTTTCTAGCTCTTAAGGGGAATCTGATGTTCCGACTTATCGGCGTCTTCCGTACACCCTACCTGGACTAACCTACATACCTTGAACAAGTGCTTTTGAAACTGACATTTTGGTATCTGTACCCTTTCTCAAGGGTCTTCGGTTACCCTAAACCCTAAACCCTAGGATACTCTAGAGCTTAGGGCTCTGAAGCTCTAACATCCCAAAGCCAAAGCCCGAAACTCTTCATTGCTAGACCCCGAACTTCGACCTTACAGTCTAAACCCTAAAGCCCTTTTACCCAAATAACCGAATACACCTTAACTGAGAAGCACACCCTACATGGGACTGGGACCTCAAGTATGGCTTTGGGGATATCCTTCCATCAAGGCGTATGTATTGGGCTTGCTGTGTGAAGTCTTACATACTCAGATCTAAAACTAAACGTCACATTAGGTCCCAAATGCTAGAACCCGAATGTTTGTGCTACCTCAAATGCAAACATTTGGACACTTGGACCCCGAGCATATCCTGATTATGAGCAGCAAATACCACACATACGTGGATGCAGGACATCTTGCACCGTCTAGTATACCCTATGCCTTAGAAATTACAGTAACTTGGGCATCAAAACTGGTGCCGAATTTCCCCAAATCATCGTGGGATCTAAATGCACCTTATTTCACAATAGCTGGGCGGTCCCCGCATTGTACTCCGTCCTCATCCTAAACTTCGATTCCTGAGCCCTAAGCCCTACAACTACTCACTACCTAGAGTAACTGATATACCTAGAAAAAAGGAGCTTTGTACCTAAGCTTACTCTGGGTAAGCCCTACTAAGCCCTGATCCGAATTCCGGCCCAGTCGCTCCAGGCGAGCGACGCACGTCAGCTGGGCTGGGACTGTCTTCGGAGTTCTCGAGCTTCAGATCCTGGAGAGTCTTGCACCTAAACCCTAAACCCTCGCAATAATCTGTGAATCAGGATTTATAGGGCTCAGGCCATCGCTCTGCCACATTGGCCGAAAGCTTGGGAGTCATGGAGTTATAGCGGTTTAGGATTTGGGGTCTCAAGCTTTAGGATCTAGAGTTCAGGATTGAGGGTGTAGGGTAGGGTTCGCGAAGTCACCTTCTCCTAATATTAAAACCACCCACCACATTCCTCTTATACTGTGGGAATCAGCTGGAAGAATCAGATCTGATGAACAATAAAAGGGGTTTTAAGTCTTAAGGTTGTATAGGGGTTATCTGCGCCTTTATTACCCCAAATATTTTCATTATATACATACATAACATGATATGTTGGGAAGATGCGTTATTACTGGGTTGATATTCGGGAACAGGATTCGTAGGTTTTGGATCCCCAACGGAAGACATATAGATGAGTGATTTATCAATGCCAAGGGTTTATGGAAACAAAAAAGTTGAAAACCGACAAGGGCAGTTTCCAAACTGGGCAACACGGGGCCATAGTTCTTAAAGTGCTATGAGGCCTGACACATCCCTCATGAACCCTTCTTGTGTTCTCATGCCTAACAAGAGCACACGCCTCAACTTGTGATGAATTGCTTCGCGCCCAATATGTTTGGCGCTATCCTTCTCAAAGGTATGAGGACACCCTGGATTTTTGGCAACCCTCAACCCGCCTTAGGGTTTGGGTTTAGGGTTTACTTAGCCCTCAAGTCGCTCAAACAAAACCCTGGATGGGGAAAACCCAAGTTATAAACAGGTTCAAGGGTTGTTAGGAGGGACCCCTAATAGGGACCCCTAATCCCATCACCTTATAAAACCCTTATATAGGCCTTATATACCCCCTATATAACCAGGTAGTACCCATATTACTCCCAAAAAGCTACAAGGGTCCCCATTAAGGGTCCCTCCTAAAGCCCCTAGACAGGTAGTATCTCGTAGCCTCATAGACTCTCTTGTACTTCCTACTGCATTCACGATATATCGCCACAGCCTCTACCTTTGCGAAGACCCAACCAAAACCTATAAACCCCAAACCCTGAACCTTAAACCCATAACCCCACGCCCTAAACCCAAATCACAAACCCTAAATCCCAAACCCTAAACCCCAAAGCCTAAACCCCAAACAGTAAACCCCAAACCCGATAAACCCTATAAGCTACAAACCCCAAAGCAAGCCAGGTGGCTCTTCCATCGTCATCCTGCTCTTCGCCTGCGTGCAGGCATCATAAACTGAAATGGGTTTAATGTTTGGGGTTTAGGGTCTAGGGTTTAAGGTTTAAGCGGTTCATTCTTGCCCTAATTGTCCATGTGCCCAATGATGTGGTTGGGGTTCGGGGTTTAGGGTTCAAGGTTTAGGGTTGGGGCATTCTTAGACTAGACAGTCCGGGTAATAGCAATTATAGTATAGGTTTTGGGTAAGTATACGATTATTGGGAACTTGGACCCTTAGGGAGTTCGAGTTAATGTACCACACTGGGTACATATAGTAATTAATATGGCTTTTTTTTTAATAGAATACGTAAATGAACTTCCTTAACAGCAACCCAGTTTTCTGTTTTATGTGTGGTTACCCGTGCCTAAAGGAGAGTGTGGAGTGAAATCCTGTAACAGCTCTGTGCAACCATATGTTAGGAGTCAGACATGTACCCCCCCCAAATGTAGAACCCTATTAGGCGTTATGAAGCCCCATGCAGTCCTTATTAGCTCCTTAAACCCTGGGGGGGATACATTTGGGGGGTTGTATTGTAACTCCTAAATATGGTATTATGTATCTGCGCTCCCTCAAAAGCTCTGCGGGATGCCACGGAGTCGAAGAATTGAGGGTTTAGGGGTTTAGGGTTCAGGGCAATAAGAAACCCATTGCATTGGAAAGCGGAAAGAGAGCTCATGACATTGCAAGCTCCACATCCTAAGCCCAAAACCTCTCAACCCCTCAGCACTAACCCTAAACCCTAAAAACCCTAAGCATCATGCCTTCCCAAGGCTGCCCGGGGGTCCACGCACCCAGTAAGCAAATCCTTCCCCGAAACCCAGTTGTTTAGGGGTTAGGGCTTAGGGTTTGGGGTTTCGGGCTCGTGGTCTAGGGCTCGGGGTTTGGGGGGTTCAGGGTTTAGGGTACAATTCCGAGTCATGAAGCCCGAAGTACCCTATTACAAGGCTCCCAGGTATGCGCTTACCAAAGTGTTCATCACAAAGGGAAGTAGGTACTTCACTACTAAACACGCAAGTATCCCAAGAACCCAATGAATTGTTGGGTACTGTGACCGACCCTGTGGACCTTAAGTAGCGTAGGAAGGCTGAGTCTAAGTAGGGAGACCCGTTGAAAAAAAGTCTTGCCCGTCACTACGGCCTCTTCAAGGTCTACCACAAGCTTACTCTTAGCTTATCCTTGCGAGTTCAAGGTTTACAGGGTTGCAGTTAAGGAACTTAGATTAAGTTACCATACTGGGTATATAGTAAATAATAGAGATTATCGTCAATTAAACTAAGTTCCTTAACAGCAACACAGCTTAGGGCATCATCTCCCCGAACCCTCAACCCTAAACTCTATCGGAGAAAAAAAAAAACGAAACCTCGGACCCCCCCTCCACCTAGTACATCCTGCATGTGTTCTTTAGTACCCTCCGGGTTCCTTGACAGAAATCCAGTACAGGGCTTACAGGCTTGAAGGCTCCGGGGTTTGTGCAGGGACCTCGTTGAGATTGTGACATGGGCCTCCCCAAGGGCCACCCTTTAAGGGGCCCCCGTAATGAGGATTATAGCATTCTAGGGTCTATGTCGGTGACCCATCTTGAGGAAACTACCGTCAGTTGGTGATTTCTTTGACTATTGCAGCCCTCATTGTCCCAAACTCTGCTAGCTGCTAGATCATCGCCATGTTAAAACCTTCACCTGGACTATAGTCTAAACTCCAAGAGTCCCAGTAAATTAGCCCTATATCAACCCCTACAGAACACCTTTAGGTACCATAGTATCCCCAAATAAACCGCGATATCCCCAATATAACCCCTATATAACCCCAGTTTCCATTTCATTTTCCATGTTCTTTTCCATTTGATTCTCCATTATAGGGCCCTAAACACCATACTATAGTCTAGGCTCCTGTCCCAGAATTAGCCCTAGATCAACCCCTACAGAACCCCTTCGAGGAGTTTAGAGTGTACCTCACCAGAACGCCTAAGCCTGGATGTTTGAGGTGAGAACTCTGCTCGGAGCACACTTTGGGTAAGCCCTACATTAAACAACATGAGCCGTTGTCTCAACTCCTATAGCTATAGGGTTTAGGGTTTAGGGTTTTAATAGTATCCCCCTTAATAGCCCCAAATGTGGTCCATAGAATCCCCTATATCGTATAGCCCGCTTTAAGGAGTTTAGACACCAAGCTCGCATGAGCAAGCTGCCCTCTAGAACTTCCTAAACCCTAAACCCTAAACCGCGATCCCAGAATGCAACCGCGGAGCAAGTCTCAGCATCGGACTCTTCTAGGAAGAAGTGTGGGATCGTGCTGAAACCATCCTAGAGCCACGCAGTTTAGGGTTTAGGGTTTAGGGTTGGGTTGATATTGGCTTGCAACATGCACCCCAAGACCCACGCCTCCTATTGCAGAACAATTGGGGTCCCGGTCAATTAAGGCCTGTTGGGAGAGGAGGTGCTCCGTTCAGTGGGGCCCATATTAAGTCTTTGAATCGTAGATCAGATTCCCCTACCCAGCAAGCTTCCTGGCCATTTTTATGGTAGCTTTTACGTCCCCAACATCCTCTGTATATATATATATACATATGGTAGTTTCCCAAAATAGGGGGACCCCAATATAGACCCCAATATACTATAGTCCTTATTATGGGGACCCCCCCAAAAAGGGTACCCCTAATTTTGGGAAACCCCCATATATACATATACATACACCCAAAATTACCCCTGGCAAGGGACCCTTCTGGAGGCCCATGGGGTGGCAGCTTTGAAAGTTTGGGGTTCAGGATTTAGGGTTTCGGGTCGAGTTTAATGTTGAGGTCCTGGTGCCCTCTCTAGATCCCAAATAAAGACTCGAAACTACTAGAACGCTTATTATGGGGACCCCCAAGATGGTACCCCGAATTTTGGGAAACTCCCATATCCACAAGTAGGACCTGCATAAAACACAATTTGCGATTTATGTTTCAGGTCAAGAGCTTTATCGATTAGGGTTTAGGGGCTCAGGCTTCTAGGCTTAGGGTTTAGGGTTTAGGGGTTTAGGGTTAGGGGTTGGGGTTTAGGGTTTAGGGGGAATCGCTTTGGGACACAGCTTGTCTAGAGATCAGCGAATCATGTTGTCGACAAAGCCCTGCATGGCCCTACCCAGAGGGTCCAAGTACCCCAAATTCAGGTACTTAGACCCTGAGTTTTGGGTACTTGGGCTTCAGCTTATAGCAGTGCTAGTACAGGCTTTGGGTAACTCAAACCATGCGGAGCTCTGGTAATGCAGTAGATCTGGGATCATTGAACCCTAAACCTCGAGGGAAGTGCCTTCCCAATGGTCCTAGGATTCAGGCTTCACTCCTAACAAACACCAGTTCCAACAAGGCCTGCAACCCATGCAGGCGCGTCAGTACCTAGAAGAACCATGTCGGCACGTAATAGAAGAAGATTTGTTACCAAATTGTTCGGCATCGCTACTTTTTGATAAAAAAAAATCGAACCCTGAGGGTCCAACCACCCAGTACCCAAAGCAACTATACTGTTACATGAATCAAAAGGTTACTCTTGGGGGCGTTTGGCAACTCAGCGTAAACCGCCTACGATGCATCTGAAAACCTTTGAGTAGCTGAACCGCACACCGTAACTTTGGCAGGCTAGACCTTATGAACACCAGTGCCTTCTTAGCAGTGAACCGGGTGATCGCCGTAGACCTTAAAAACCCTGAACCCGAGACCCTAAATCCTAAACAGTAGCTTCCATATTCTTTGCCCATTATCCCTATATAGCCCCCTTTAAAGGAACCCCAAACAACATCATCCTCGGTTTGCCTGAACACCCCAACCCTAAACCCTAAAGCCTAAAGCCTAAACCCTAAAGCCAAAACCCTAAAGCCTAAAGCCAACACCCTAAACCCTAAACCCTAAAGCCTAAACCCCGACCAGGGGTCCTGAAGCTTCGAACTTGCGGTCCCGAATGGATCGCCGGCGCGCTGCGGCAACGCACAGGTCATCGAGCCATGATGACACGTGCGAGGTCGTTGGGATTTCTCCAGATCTTGGAGGTTTAGGTGGCTTAGGCCAGTCTAGGGTCCAAGCGGAAGTAAAACTTGATTGCCAGATCCTCAATGTCATTCACTACAAAATGCTAGCAATATCTGTAGTGGTGGTCAAATGGCACAATAAGAAGTTACTTGCGTTCTTTAAACTGGGGTCTTCTTAATCTAGGCGAAGACAAAAACAGGAGGCTTCGACGACAAAGGCGAACAGATCTTGGCTTATAAAAACCTAGGATTAAAAAGGGGCATCTTTTTCTGGTCCTGGCTTAATAAGAAACCTGGAACCCCTAAAAAGACCGGGCATGCCAGTCTCTTGTGAGAAGTGCAGGTCTCGATTGGCAGCTAACCCAAATCCGAAGCCTGGCTCATAGATACGTTCACTAAACCCTAGGACTGTGCCCCAACTTATGAAGACCATATGACCGTTCAGGGCCCCTGTTAGGCCCAGGCTTTTTGGCTTGGATGGTTCCCCCAGTGGAACTGCTCCTTGAGCCCAACATCGCACCCGAGTCAAGTTCTATAGAAGCACTGAGGGCTGAAGGTGACCGGCTTGGGGTTTAGGATGTAAAGCTTAAGGTTTAGGAATTGTGTTTAGGGCTTAAGCTTTAGGGTTTCAACTAGATGTACGCATGTAGGGTTTAAGTCTTAGGATTTAGGGTTGAGGAGGCAGAGCTTTGGGCTTAGGTTTGGGGGGGCCTGGGCAGCCAGACAGTCAGAAATGAAAGGGATGTTCCACTTCCTACCTGGAGCCTCCTGGTACTCTTAGTTGGGGTTATAGGGCCCCTGATAGTGTGTACTGAGGCCTGCATAGAGCGTATTTGCAGAGTCTAGGTAGGTAAGGACCCCAATCTACAAAAAGCGATTGTTCAGGAACCGCCATTTTGTTTTTTGTTCTGCGGCGCCTTAACCCTCAGCCCTAAGTCAGGGCTTACCTGAGACCCAACAGACTTTCAGGTTCGGGATTCCATGTAAGGATATGTTCGGGCCCTACAACTGAAGGTGTTTTGTGTCTATGCTAGAAACCCTTAACCCGCAGGTACCAACTTACCTCTGGCTGAGCAAGCACTGAAGGAATGGATCCTCTAGTAATCCCTATATAACACCCAGTGATATCCCTAAGGGTCCAAGTACCTAATAGTCATATACTTACCCAAAACCTATACTATAATTACAATTACTCAAACTCATGTACCCAATTCTTGGGTACTTGGACCCTTCTGGGTATACCAGTGTCCAGGTTCCTTTCCCATCCCTTCATTCCCTACTAAGCACCTGAACTCGAAAAGTATGTAGAATAGCATCCATTCTGGCTACGTTTAAAGGTGTTTTGGGGGAGTTTAGGGTTTAGGTGGGGGTACTGCCCCCACTCAGTAACAGTTGGATCATATTTATAATATGGTTATATATAGCCCTTAATAGGGGTGTAGACTGTTACTGGGTGGGCGCAGTACCTAAGGTTTAGGGTTTATAGGGTCTAGGAACCCTAAACCCTACACCCTGAAACCCTTACTTTAAAGGGATCCAGGCAGATGTACAGCGTAAGCTGGGGCCAAGAACTCCGCCGTCCAGTCGAGCAAGGGCTCGCGGATGAAGATGTAGCACCTGACTACTTAAAAGGGACTCCATGTAAGGGTTTAGGGCCTACTTCCATAGGCAAGACCTACTGTACTTGGGCTCAGAAATCTATAGTTGGGCTTTAAGTATACCCAAACAACCTAAACCCTCAACCCTAAACCCTCAAGGTATAGCTCATGGCTTCTTGGCGAAATGGAACTAATATCTTGAAGCGGGTCACCTCTGCTGTTAGGGTTATTGCGTCCAGGGCTAGCTTTTCCCCTAAGGGTCCGAGTACCCAATAATTGGGTACTTGGGAACTGGGTAATAGGAAATGTAATGCATTTTTTTTGGGTGGCGATATGTGATTATTGGGCACTTGGACCTTTAGGGTTTAGGGACCCAAGGGATATACGTGCCAAGAGTGAGGAAGCCATGTACGCCCCACAAAAGAAGGCATTTGGAATAGTAGGGGCCCGGCGGAAGGATCTTATTTGAAGCCTTACAAATACGCTTGCAGTTCTCAAGGCTAGTGTCTGCACACAGTGAATGCACTTTTGTATGTATATTCCCCAAAAAACTTGAAAGCAGGTGCGTCAATCAGAATCAGGGTCCGAGTACTCAACAACCTCCTGAGAAACCAGTACTACAATTACTGGTACCAAAACCCCAGTACCCATATATTACTTACTTGGTACCTGGACCCTAAACCTGAAGAGCCTGGGGAATACCTTGGAAGATTACTACTACTCGTACCCAGGCCCCCGGAACATCTTGGAGCCCATGTCGGGCTTGGTCAAGGCACGCATCCAGCACCACACCGGAGCGCGAACGGCATCTGCTCAGCACCTCCCATGGGCTTTGCACAAGTTTTGAAGTTTAGGGTTTAAGGTTTAGGGTACAATCTTACAGTTTAAGGTACCATTTTAAAGTTTAGGCTACAATCTTAGGGTTTGGGGTACCAATTTTAGGGTTTAGGATACAAGCTTAAGGTTTCGGCTTTAGCGCACAATTCTAACCCTAAGGGTCCAAGGACCCAAATAGTAGGGCTTCAGGGCCCAAATACCATGAGTATTATAATATTTGGGCCCGAAAGCCCTACTATTTGGCTCCTTGGACCCTTGGGTAAGCTAGGTTCCCCAGTACCCCCTTAATAAGGGTACTCTTTTTCCTACTATTCAGCTTTAATAAGAGGACCCCCAGAAAAGGGAAAAAGGCTACTACTGGGGTACCTAGTAAGATTTAAGGCTCATGGGCGGCTCAACCCTGGGGCTTGGGGTTTGTAACGGCTTGGAAATCTAGAGAGAGATGATGGATCCTAAAAATTCTGCATGACCCTAGGTGCCTTATACCTTGGGAACTATAGTATTATGGTATACTAAGGTCCAGGAATTTCATTATAAACAGGATGAATTTGTCGCTGAATGAAGGCGCCGGACTTTCAGAGACACGTCGAAGATGAGGCTTTGCACCCATGTGTTGGGTTCTTTTTCGTGTTGGGAGCGGTCAAAGGTCAGGGCAGGTGCTTACTCCATGAAGGCGGGTGAAACACAAGAAGGCGCATCTCTTCCCAACATTTTGGGCATGGTAGGCATGAGGATATCTTGGCTTGCTGTTTCGGTAGGCTTTGGAGTATATAACTTTGGAATGAAAGGTTGTGGCGATTGTTGATACTCAAGGTAGGGCTGTGTAGACCACTAGACCACCAAACCACCTATATAGTAGAATTTCAGCCTTCAGGCCGACAACGAGTCTCAAGGCTTCAGATTACGGAATTCAGTTCAGAGTTTACTTCTTTAGGCTTAGGCTTTATAGATCATATGTCTGTGCTTCGAGCTTAAGGTTGGGGATGGTTTGCCCTGGAAATTTGAATATCTACAAGCTATACCTACGTTGGGCCCCAAAGCCTACCAATAGTCATGGGCCCCTAAACCCTAAACCCCTGAACCCTAAACCCTAAACCCCTGAACCCTAAACCCTAATCCCTAAACCCTAAACCCTAAACCCCTAAACCCTAAACTCTAAGACCCTAAACCCCTAAGCCCAGGGGGTTCAAGGCTTCAGGGTAAGCTAAGACTTGTGGATTGGCATGGGAGTCATTGGAGTGCCATTCGACCCGTGGTTTAGGGTTTGAGGTTTTGGGGTTCGGGCTTAGGGTTCCAGTTTTGAGGCGTTCAGGATTCTTAGAGAATCGAATTTAAGGTTTTAGGGGTTTAGGTTGTTTAGCTTTTAGGGGTCTAGGGTGTGGAGTTTAGATTTGTTGGGCGTTTAGGATTTGCGGCTGCTAGGAGTGACAGAACTGCTTGTGGACTTTAAATTCAAATCCCGACACAACTTGGACTTCGGGCCTACCCAGCTAAGCTTACTGAAGAAAAAAACTCTGAGTGCCCGCAACAAAACGATGAGATGACACCGAAAGCTCCAAGTACCCAATCAATCAGCAGAGCTTCAGCTCCCAATGATGCATTAGGTGAACCCTCCCTGTAATAGTGGTATAATGGGAATATAAGAGGACCCTAATATAATCCCTACTATCCCTACTTATCGTCACTATTACGGGGTGGGGGGTCCTCCTAAATGATGCAGGTCTTTGGGCATCTAAAGCAGCATTGCAGCCACCTCCCATGATCCTCCGTGCTTATCCGGTTTTCTGCCACGATGGCTATTCGACCTTTCGTTTTGATACGGATAATCATCATGTGCATGGTAAAGGTAATCAAACCAGCACTTCCCTGGCTCATGAGAGGATCTGAGAACTAGGTCCTTCCAAAAACAAGTAATCATCCCTGTATTTCTCCCTGCGTTGCTATGGGAAAGGCCTCCTCCAAGCTATCTCTGAAGGTGCCATGCCTGCAGCGTGACAGGAAGAACTCTTCTCTAAGCAGAGAGTAGGAGATTCTTTGACATGCCCGGGATACTCATAAGAAGTAAAAAGGACTAGGCCCGATCGGTCATTCCATCCTTCTCTCCACATGTGAATGCAAGACATATGTAGACATGTAAACGTATATCATGTCCGACACATGACAGTCGCGTTTTCATGCTGCATGTCCTTTACATGGAACCCCCCATCCAGCCATAGTGACCAGAAGGGAAAATGGTGACTATATTAGGGTCCTCTTATATTCTATTCTGTCACTTTTACAGGGTGGGGGTTCTACCTCACGTCTCCTCTGGATTCCCAAGCCTGGCTTATGCTTGGAGGCCCACAGGTAGTTATGTAGGGGCTTGTCAAAAGAAGGGACTCTTCTCGGCTACCCACTACAATGTGGACACATAGGTACATATGTATATATATATATATACATATACGTGTAGGGTACCCCAAAAGGGACCAAAATCAATTTTAACAACCTACCACGTAGAAGTTCAAGGACTAACGTTCAGCTTTTTGTGGCCCACAGTTGAAGGCGTGGTTCGGGTTCAGGCGTCGAATGGCCCAGGACTTATGGTCAAACAGGTTAAAGCTACTTCCGAGACACTTTTAAGATTTGGGTTAGGGACCTCGTTTGGGGTTTAGGGGTTTAGGGTTTGGGATTTAGTGTTTAGGTGCAAGTACAAAACAGTCAAAATCCCCCCAAACGCAATACTACCAGTACTGTTCCCCAAGCCCTCATTACCCAATTACTTGAAGAACCCTCTGGACGAATCCTATGTCAGGATCCCTGAGGGTCCAAAGAACCAAATAGTAGGG